>ONZH01019836.1:0-84535 GCA_900303285.1 Rhinella marina | reverse complement strand
TTAATACAATTTTTAAGAGGTCTCACCTCTTTGGCCTCCACATAATTTTTTCGAGGGCTCACCTCCTTTGGGCCTCCATATAATTTTTTCGAGGGCTCACCTCAAGCTAACTTTGCGCACTCATTAAAATATTTTCACAACAAGGACCTAAGAGCCCTCGATGGGAGAGCTTTGTGTGGGGGCCTGTTATAGGGAAGAGATGCGGCCCTGCGGGCTCTAGCCTGCCTTCTCCATGAGCCTCTGGCCAGCCCACGGCCTCTTCCTGCCTTTTGCGGTCCTACGCATCCCTCAACATCCCCACTGCTTTACCTGCTAGACATGACACTGGGCCAGGTCGGGTCACTGACTTTGTCATACTCAACCACCTCCTCTTACACTGCCTCACTTTGCTACAACAGCCTCCCTTTGCTGGCAACTGTGTCTCATCATCGTCCCTAATCATTTTACACTTTAGTGCCCGTTCCACACCACCATCAGCTAGAGATGGAGCTTGATCCAGTGTTTGGGCATCAGAACAAACAAAATCCTCAGATAGCTCCTGCGATTCTTGCATGGGTGGGAACACTGGGTTGATAACATTGGGCAGGGTGGGAGGAAGGAGGGTCAGAGTGAGGTCCCTGCAGTTTCTGCAGGCGATCGATGAGACTGGACTTTGTGGACTTGACTGGGTGGTGGACAGATTTAAAAGGAGAATCTAGAAGGAGAAGGAGGGGTTTGCCGAGCTGTCTGTAAGGGTTGCGGAAATCCAGACAGAACCAAGGCCCAAAACTTGGGTGGGGGTAGCAGGTTTGCCCGTCCCCGCCTCCACAACATTCACCCAGTGTGCCGTCAGGGAGATGTAGCATCCCCGGCCTCAAACCAAAGTGTTGGTGGTCAAATGGCCTTATGCAGTAACCGTGTTACTCGGGCGTGGATGATGTTTTGGGACATGTGCCTGGGCAAGGCAGGGATGGCACAGAGGGAAAAATAGTGATGGCTTGATTGCTTTCCCCTTGCCTATGCCATCTGTGGTTGTCATAGGCAACGTGATTTTAAGGGGTGCAGAATGTTATCTTCTTTTTTGTCTAGTTTGGCTTGGGGTCCATGGCAATGTAGAGGAAAGAAGGTTTCCTTGTATGGTCTCACTTTACAGAGAGGTTAGATTGTCTTTGGAGTGTATTGTTGAGAGGCTGTGATAGTGGCATAATAGTGCGACTTGGGCGCGTTATATGCACCCAGACATGCTTCCCCTGCTGTCCTAGTTGCATTCCAGCAGTGTTGGCATCCTTTTCTGAGGTTTCAGGGTGGACTTGGTGACCTCCAAGTGGTCGAATTGAGATTTCCAAGTGGCGAGCATTTTTTTCCCATAGACTTTAATGGGATTCGATATTCGGTCGAATAGTCGAATTTCGCGGTCTATTCGAATCGAATTTCGAACTTTCGAATATTTCACTACTCGCTCATCTCTAAAACTTATTGCTCATGCAACTTTTCACAGGGGAAGGTGCCTTAAATATCCATATAAAGGCTATCATAGGCTAGGGACACATAAGGGTGTGCATATATCATTTAAGAAGCTAAGAGAAATTTGCACACCATCGGACAGGGGCTGCTGGCAGGAAATACAGGCCACATAGGCCAAGAAGAGATCTAGAAAAGGACTAGTTCAGTGTTTCAATGGTCATGTCCACCAGGAGGGCACAGGAGGGTGCTGGGCAGCATGGACCACCAGAAATGGCACAGGACCCTGATGAGTGTCCTGGCAGACGTGTCAGCCCAGAACAATATAACATTATATCTTACATACAACAATGCAATGTTTATAGATGCATTTTTGAAAACCTGCTTTTATCTTTACATACTGAAGCAGTTTTCTAGGTTGCAGAACTGGCATTCATAAGTTGTAAAAGCCATTTCAATATTACATCAATCAAATTATGGTTTATTGTTCAACTCATCTACCCCAGGCCATACAAATCTGAAAGCTGTCATTTAGGAAACATTACATTTTTTTCTGTCGCATTAGACTCCAAGTCATGACCATAAAAATATCATAACATTGCTACCTTTAATATTCCTTAATTTAGAGAATTCTAATTCATCTGCAGGGTGTGCAGTGTGCTCACTATGTTGAGTATGTAACAGTGTTAGGTTACTCTAATATCATTACACTACATTAGTGCCTTTATTATTTCCTAGATAATGATTTTCCAAATTCAATTAAGAACAGGATGGCTGCTTAAAACAGTTGTTTAATGTAAGATTTAAAATCAACTTTACATTTTGGAAATGTAATATTTAAATTTCATTGTTTGTTTCAACAATAAATTGAAGCTAATTCCATTACATGTATCCCTTGCAATGAAAACACTGTAGTGCATTTTAATGCACTCAGATGGAAATGTATTAAGCTTTTCTGCTCTGTGATAGAACCTGGTAATAAATAACTTAGTGAATACATAGTTAAGAAATATCTGTCTGAAATCTACATTTTTCAGTGTTTTTAAATATTGACAGTTAATTATAGAAACCGTTGAATAGATTTTACTTTCAAAACTAGCCAGTTTCTAACCGCTATTATGTTGGGATTTCTAAGTCCCTTGCTATACTATTAAAATTAAATAGGATTCATTTTCTCGAAGTGAGCATCTTAGTGCAGACCTTACAACTATAGAAAGAGAATATCATTACCGGTCTTTTTTAATTTGCATAATGGGTTTATGCAGCCATAGAAATAGAACAGAACACCTAATACAGGAAGAAGCTTATTAAAAATGTATTATGTTCCAGCAGCTTGCTATAATGTTTATTCTAAATGTTTTATATGTATATTATTTTCATGAACGCTTGAAAATGCAGTGAAGAATTAAAAGACATGCCTGTCAGTAGAAGCTCTTAGAAATAATTATTTATTTTTGCTGTAACTGCATTAATACCAGCGAAATGACTGATTTGTTACTATCATCTGAAGTGGTGAATGAAAGTTTGTGAACCCTTCAGAATTTTCTATATCGCTACATAAATGTGACCAAAAACTATATCAGATTCCTAAAAGTAGATAAAGATAACCAAATCAAACAAATGAGTCAGAAATATTAATCCCTTTTCATTTAGGGAAAAAATCCAATATTACAAGTCTGTGAGTGTCAAAAGTATGTGAACTTTTGATTCAGTATTTGGTGTGACCCTCTTGTTTTGCAAAAGCTGCAACTAAACATTTCTGGTAATTGTTTATTAGTTATTCACCTTAGTCTGACTGGAATGTTAAAAAATAAAATAATAAATCTTTATTAAATAGATAGTTAAAATAAGGCTCTAAGTCACTTAGTGTTCGGACTATATTGCTCTAGACTGCTTATCAATTATTAGTACCAGGCTGGTGGCTGCTCAATTAATGTTCGCTTCCACTAAATACTCCCACAATAGTGTTATGTGTTTGGAAGCAGCCTTGATACAATAGTAGCAGGTCCTGCGGCACTTAGCGTGTGGTGGTGGCTTCGCCTACTACATTTATAGTGGCAATGTCACCCACACAAATGATGTACCACACTGGTTAGACACCTCCACAGGTATAGGAGGGCAAACTATCTTGCTGGTAGTTTAGCCAGATAGATTATTGGAGTGTGTAAATCGTGGCCCACTTGTGTAGGTGGCCCATAGGTAGACGGTGCTTAAGGTCTGGCATCTCTCTCAAAACACATCCCATTCACTACTACCCCCACTCTGAAATATGCCCCTGTTCGACGCATTTCCATGCAGTCTTAAATACTGCATTTCATCAGGAACAGGACCTTCTAATAAAAAAAAAAGACAGGTAGGTGTAAACGCCACATAGGGTCGTGGCCGCGTGGTAGCAGATCGGCACTGTGATGGCCGTAACCGGCCGCTCACATGCCGGAGCAGGTGCGCTACGAGCAACCAACCAATGACGGCGGAGGTGTGTCAGAATGTACCGCCCCTCTGCCTGGCTCCAGCTCCTAGTATGTGATTGCAATGCCGGGGCTGCTAATGTAGCTATTGGAGGAATCCATAGGCGGCTATCTATCAGGAAAAATGATATAAACCGCTATGTTTATATTTATATAGATAGACGATCCATTAAACAAAAAAGACTGGAAGTCTCATATGCAAACCAATCCAAGGCAGTATATGGCATTTGAAGGTGTAATGTACATAGCGGATAGTGCCAACCAACTGCACATCTCAAATATATATATGACTGCATTTTGTGCTAACAGTATTAAAACATATCCATATCATGACATAGTGTGATCGATACTGTATATCTGTATATCTATATTCATGAGACCCTGCGGGATATTATCTGCTGTATAATAATGCCATATATCCGGGAAGATTGGTGTGAATAGAATAAAGGATTTACGCATAAATGTAGTAAATGGCATACTCCACTATATTATCTCAGGTGGGAACAGATAGCACAGTATCTCACCAAATAATGAAGGGTCATAGTATCCAGGGGAAAACCTTTTTTCAGATAAAGCAGGCAAATGATATAGTATCATTTAGACCCTGGGGTTTCACTGTTTGCATCCTATGTATTCATTGCGCTTCCTTTCTGAGGAGAGCAAGGTCTACATCTCCTCCTCGTACAGAGCGCTTGACACATTCCATAGTTTGAAATCTGACAAACTCTTCTTTCCCCCCATGGTACTCACATACTTGCCTTGCAATAGATGCATCAGCCTCCTTTCTGATGTCCGATAGGTGTTCCCCTATCCTTCTCCAAAATTCCCGTATCGTTTTTCCGACGTATTGAATACCACAGCTGAATGTCATGAGGTATATACTTTAACCATTATTTGGTGGAACAACTTGTGTGATTAGGGTCATTGTCTTGCTGCATGATTCAAGTTGCTAGTATAATTTAGAATTCATCAGCCATCCTGGCCCAGATTCAGCAATACAGGTCCAAACCATAATCCAAACACTACCGTGTTTCACAGAAAGGATGAAGCTTTTTTACTTGAATCCAGTGTATTTCAACCTAAAAGTTCTAGTTTGGTTTCATCTGTCCGAAAAACATTGTTTTAACAGCCTTCTGGTTTGTCCAAGTGACCTTGCAGCAATGTACTTTGTGAATAGCAGCGGCTTTCTTCTTGCAATTCTGCCAAGCACACCCTTGTTGATTACAGTCCTCCTGATAGACTTGTGAAGATTAACATTAGCTACTGCGAGAAAGGCCTTTAGTTGTTTAGATTGTGGGAATTAGCTGCGGTAGAAGCAGGATTTGCGGTTTGGCAGACAAAGACAGGGACACCGGATTGCAGTCCAACATAAAAGTCCACTTTATTGAGGTGTCAGCAACAGAAAATAAACAGCCTTTACACGTCAGGCAAAACGGCAACAAAACAAAACCTGCTTGTCTGAGCGCTAACTAAACAGATCACTTCTAACTAAGCCCAGCCACCTTACTACCAGGCACTGGCAAAATTACTCACACAGCAGCATGGCACCTCCAGACATGAACCAGGTCTCAGAGAGAGAGAGAGACTGAACACTCTGCCTGGGTTTATATGCACCTGCCTCAGGTGCAGCTGATTAGGCCTCAGCCTAGTCCACTACCAGAAGTGGACTATGGATTGGGGAACCCGCCCAACTCTTCCCCAATCCAGATAAAACTCCAGACCCTACTTTGGCTTTACTACAAAGCCAGATTAAATGTTCTTATACAAACGCTCTGGGCACTCCCTGGAGCTTATGACACATATGACAGGATTCTGGGGGGAAAATACCTGCCATCAATAACTTTACCAGTCACTGTCTCACATACCCTCCTCCTCTGTTCGAACCTGTGGGGTTGGACACTTTTGGCTACAAGTCAGTGGGTTCTAGACAGAGCGTCTGCATTCCCTGCTCTATGTTCCACCGAAAAATTAAAATTTTGTAATGTGAGGAACCACCTTGTGACCCGTGCATTCCTCTCTTTTGCTTGGCACATCCACGTAAGTGGAGAGTGGTCGGTGACCAGTTTAAAATGGTGACCCAATAAGTAATACCTAAGAGATTCTAGGGCCCACTTGATTGCCAAGCACTCCCTTTCTACAGGTTCCATCTGGTTTAGGGATCAACACTATGGGACTGGCCCACTCACTCTTTGACTCCTCAATGACTCCAAGGTCTAGCGTTTTCTTGACCTCCTCTGATATGGCCTGTCTACGAGCTTCAGGGACCCTGTAAGGTTTTAAATGGACCCATACCTGTGGCTCGGTGACAATACCATGCTTAATGATATTAGTGCGTCCTGGCAGCTCTGAAAAGACATCAGTGTTCCTCTGCACCAACTCCTTTGCCTCCTGTCTCTGTGACTTTGACAGGGAATCTGACACACGTACCTCAAGAGTAGCACTGCAGGGGACACTCATAGCTGTCAGAGTCTCTCTGTCCTTCAAGGGCTTAATAAGGTTCACGTGATATATTTGCTCTGTTTTCCTTTGGTCAGGCTGGTACACTTTATAATTTACCTCACCAACCCGCTCTATAATCTCATATGGCCCCTGCCATCTAGCAAGAAATTTGCTTTCTACTATGGGCATTAAAACCAACACTCTTTCCCCAGGGTTAAAAGTTCTTAATCTAGCAGACCTGTTATATACTCAGCTTTGGACCTCTTGAGCCTGTTCTAAATGCTCTTTAACAATAGGCATAACAGCAACAATTCTGTCCTTCATCAGAGATATGTGCTCAATCACTCACTCCTATATGGGGTAGACTCTTGTTCCCAGGTTTTCTTCGCTACATCTAGGAGCCCACGTGGATGTCTACCATACACAAGTTCAAAGGGTGAAAAACCTGTGGAGGATTGAGGAACTTCACAGATGGCAAACATTAGATATGGCAATAGACAGTCCCAATCCTTTCCATCCTTACTGACCACTCTCTTTAACATCCCCTTCAATGTTTTTTTAATTCTTTTGTCTACGAGCTTCACGGACCCTGTAAGGTTTTAAATGGACCCATACCTGTGGCTCGGTGACAATACCATGCTTAATGATATTAGTGCGTCCTGGCAGCTCTGAAAAGACATCAGTGTTCCTCTGCACCCAGTCCCAATCCTTTCCATCCCTACTGACCACTCTCTTTAACATCACCTTCAATATTTTTTTAATTCTTTAAACAAGACCATCTGTTTGTGGGTGATAAACAGAAGTGCGCAGGTGTTTAATTTTTAACAGTTTACATAGTTCCTTCATGACTTTGGACATAAAGGGGGTACTCTGGTCAGTGAGTATCTCTTTAGGTATACCAGTATGGGTAAACATGTTGAACAACTCTCGGGCAATGGTCTTAGAAGAGGTGTTCCTTAGTGGGAATGCCTCAGGATAGTGAGTGGCATAATCCAAAACCACCAGGATATACTGATGCCCCTAGCGGACTTAACTAAAGGGCCAACCAGAACCATGTTGATCCTCTCAAAAGGAACCTCTATAATAGGCAGAGGAACCAGAGGACTCCTGAAGTGTGGCATAGGGGCAGTCAGCTGACACTCAGGGCATGACTCCCAGTACCTTTGTACTTCAGTATACACACCTGACCAGAAGAACCGCTGTAGAATGCGCTCCCTGGTTTTGTCACAGCCCAGGTGTCCACCCAGCGCATGCTTATGAGCTAGGTCCAACACCAATTTATGATATGACTGTGGAACCACAAGCTGTTCAACAACTTCCCCATGTATTTTATCAACCTGGTACAACAAATCATGGTTAACAGCCTTGTGGGGGAAAGTTTTATCATCCCTTGGGAATTGAGGCACACCATTTATAACTTTCACATTTTCGCTGGCCTTTAATAGTGAGGGATCTCTGAGTTGAGCAGTCCCAAAATTATCACGGGACACCTCCAGCTCAGGCATCTGACCACTTTCCTCTGTCTCACCAGCAAGAACTTCTAGGGGAAAATTATCAGGCTCGGTGGTCACCCCTACTGCTGGCACTTCACAGTCAGTGTCAAATGGATCAGGGCTTATCACAGGACACACATCGTTATCAGAAACACTTTTAGTGGAGGATACAATTTTCCTTCCCCACAAGTCCCAAAACAAAGGAAAGTCTATCCCCAGGATGACACTGTGCATCAGAGTCTTGACCACGCCCACTTCATGGCGGGCAGTTCCACAGTCAGTCTCTAGTGTGGCCAAGGCTGTGGGATATTCCTTAGTGTCCCCATGTATGCACAAGACCCCAATGCAATGTCCTCTGAGTGTCCCTGGGTCTATCAGGCTCGCATGCACCAGAGTGACCAAACTTCCAGAGTCCAGAAGCGCATTTACAGTACATCCATTCACTTTTAGTGAACACATATGCTATTCAGTCTCAGAAATAGTCTCAGCAGAACACACAGGACGTGCAAACAATGATAGTCGCCTGGCTGTATCAAACTCCATAGGCTCAGTAGTCAGGGGACAATTTGCAGCAATATGTCCATATCCACAACACCGCCAACACTGTATGCGGCCCTGGTCCCCATTCTGAGAACTTGGTCTGGACATCTGAGTCCCTCTGGAACCTCCAGACTCCCCCTCTGACCCACCTCCCTTAGCAACATTTTTCAGCCCTTTAGGAAAAGGAACAGTCTTACTGGGTGATCCGGGCGTCTTGCTCCTAGGGTTACTACGTCCAGGAGGCACTTCTTGGAGTAGATCCTCAGTCGCTCTGTATCTTTCAACCAGGTTGACCAGCTGATCAGCGTCTTTTGGATCTCCTTGACCGACGCAGAGTTGGATCCTAGGAGGTAAGGAACGGATGTACTTGTCCACCATGACTCTCTCGACGATCTGTGCAGGGGTTGACTCCTCTGGCTGTAGCCACTTTCGCACCAGATAGATAAGGTCATACATCTGTGACCAAGCAGGTTGGTGTTCTGCAAAAGTCCAGTTGTGCACCCGCCGTGCACGGACATTCATGTTGACACCCAAACGGGCAAGGATCTCCGCTTTTGGCTTAGTGTAGTCCTTGGCATCCTGATCACTCAGGTCAAAGTAGGCTTTTTGAGACTCACCAGTCAGGAAAGGTGCCACAACATCAGCCCACTGGTCTGCAGGTAACTTTTCCTGCTCTGCCACACGCTCAAACACCATGAGGTAGGCCTCGACGTCATATGTGGGGGTCCTCTTTTGCAGCGATGTCTATACTGCAGCACGAACTGTAGGAAGCCCTGTTTGGGGCCTCTGAACTCTCTCCGCCAAAGTCTGTATTTGCTCCTGCAGTTAACGGTTAATCTGCTGCTGCTCCTTTAAGGCCAGTTTGTTGGACTCCACCAGCAAGGAATTGGTTTCCGCCTGGGCACGCATGGCTTCCTCATGTACCCGCCGCTGGGTAGTGCTGGCTTCTTGTAGGGATGCACTGACCTGCATCTGGTTAGCAGCATCCTGCTGGAGGCTAGCATTAGCCTGTAGCAATTGCTTCAGTATCTCCTCCATTTTGAGCGTACTGCAGCAAAGTCTCTTAATGCAGTGTATGTCTCTTTAAGAGTCTGCCCACATCCTCCACCATATATGGGAATTAGCTGCAGTAGAAGCAGGATTTGCGGTTTGGGAGACAAAGACAGGGACACCAGATTGCAGTCCAACATAAAAGTCCACTTTATTGAGGTGTCAGCAACAGAAAATAAACAGCCTTTACACGTCAGGCAAAACGGCAACAAAACAAAACCTAAATAAGCGCTAACTAAACAGATCACTTCTAACTAAGCCCAGCCACCTTACTACCAGGCACTGGCAAAATTACTCACACAGCAGCGTGGCACCTCCAGACATGAACCAGGTCTCAGAGAGAGAGAGACTGAACACTCTGCCTGGGTTTATATGCACCTGCCTCAGGTGCAGCTGATTAGGACTCATCCTAGTCCACTACCAGAAGTGGACTATAGATTGGGGAACCCGCCCAACTCTTCCCCAATCCAGATAAAACTCCAGGCCCTACCTTGGCTTTACTACAAAGCCAGATTAAACTTTCTTATACACACACTCTGGGCACTCCCTGGAGCTTATGACACATATGACAGGATTCAGGTTAAAAAATAACTGCCATCAATAACTTTACCAGTCACTGTCTCACAAGATTTTACCTTAGATTCAATTGCAGCCTCATGGACTATTACATTCTTAGGCCTCATGCACACGACCGTATGAAAAAATGGATCCACAAAAACGGATCCGCAAAAAATACGGAAGACATCTGTGTGCATTCCGTATTTTGTGAAACGGAACAGTTGGCCCCTAATAGAACAGTCCTTTCCTTCTTTGTAAAGCGGACAATAATAGGACATGTTCGTCTTCTTTTTTGCGGAACGGAAATATGGACAAACGGAAATGGAATGCACACGGAGTACTTTTGTGGACCCATTGAAATGAATGGTTACGCATACAGTCCGCAAAAAAAACAGGAACGGACACTGAAAGAAAATATGTTTGTGTGCATGAGCCCTTAGAATGACCTTTATTGATTGATCACTCCTGGGGAGGGTAATCATGGTTTTGAGTTTCCTCCATTTGTACACATTCTGTCTGACTGTGGATTGAGTCCAAACTCTTTACATATGTTTTTATAACCTTTTCCAGTCTGATGAGCATCAACAACTCTTTTTATGAGGTCCTGAGAAATATTCATTGTTTGTGCCATGATACACTTCTGTTGTGAAGATCCAATTTTGATAGAACAGGTCGCCCACTCTCACCTGATTGACATCGCAGTGAGCGAAAACACCTGATCTAATGACACCTTCAAATTATCTGCTAATCCTAAAGGTTCACTTACTTTTGACACTCACAGACATTTTATATTGGAACATTTTCTTCAATAAATAAGTGACAGGGTCTAATATTTTTGTCTCATTTGTTTGATTTAGTCATCATTAGATACTTTTAGGACTTTTAGAGTGAAAAGCTCATGTAGTTTTAAGTCAATCTTATGCAGAAGTATAGTAAATTCTGAAGAGCTATCTATTTACCTATTTTTTTATTTCTCTTTTTCTATCAATTCTTTTTTTTCTCTTTCTTTCTTTCTTTCTTTCTTTCTTTCTTTCTTTCTTTCTTTCTTTCTTTCTTTCTTTCTTTCTTTCTTTCTTTCTAATCTATATTTATTGCACAATGTCTATTTCCATATATCTTACAAGCAGTGACCTATAGCTATGTGTATTATTAATATATCACATCTCTGTTGAATGCTACCAATCTCAATGACATAAAATATTATATATAGCAGAGGTGGTCAGCTGTCTTTTGGGAGCCAAAATAATTGATGACAACTGCTGATAAGCCTTAGGCCCTATGCACAAAGTTGTATATAAGAATCACATCTCATGGGCCCATATTGTTTCACAATGTACTTCTGATCTTACATGGAGCCACACATAGTCTTTTTTTTCACAAATTTGTAGCAAATAAAAACCAAAAACATATGTTGCTCAACTGTGTGGAATTTTATGAAAGTATCCTCACCTGCTCATTGAGGTATCAAAGCTTGTACAGACAGTGCCAGACTATTGATCCGTATTTTAGATCCATAGTGCAGCCCATGGACTGCTATACAGGGCAAAATACATGCACAACATATTACTACAAAAAAATGATGGAGGAATTTGATTAAAAAAAAAACACAAAACAATCCTAATTATAATTGCAAGATCATAATTTGTTCTCTAGTAAAGACTTAAAGGGGTGCTTTACCCTTTTCTTGCTGATGATCTATCCTTTGAACAGGTCATCAGCATCTGATCAGCAGGGGTCAGATACAGGAGACCCCTGCTGATCAGCTGCTTGAGAAGTCAGCGGTGCTTGCAGTAGTGCCGCAGCCTTCATGCAGCTTTCCGCAGGACAGTGACATCACAACTATGGCATGTGGCCTGGGCGCAGCTCAGCCCCATTGAAGTGAATAGGGCTTAGCTATGCCCAGGCCACTTGACATAGTGGTGACAACACTGGCCTGCAGGAAGCAGTAAGAAGGCTGCAGCGCTACTGCAAGCACCACTGCATTCTCAAACAGCTGATCGCGGGGGTTTTAGGTGTCAGATACTTGCCAATCAGATGCTGATGACCTATCCAGAGGATAGATCATCAGTAAGAAAAAAAGAAAAGAACCCCTGTAATGTGCCCATACACCTTCAATAGCAGTCAGTTGATCTCTCCAAACCCCTCACATACATAACCGCCTGGCTCACCTGAAATTCAACACAATAAATCCTCTCTTCTGAGACAGATATTTATATATTGTGATTGTGACAAGCCCCACCAAAAACAATCTGTTCAGGCGACTATACTCTAATGTACATAAGGTGCTTCAGTGACACTAAAGGGGCTTCTGAAATGTACTGCTCATGCAAGACTGTCTCTACAGTCATGTAGTACTATGTAAGTACTGTAGCAGTCATGTACACAAGTACTGGAGAATTCTGTAAGAAATTGATTTGTGATTGATCTCTTCTATCGAGGGTGATGTGAGCTTCCATGGACAGTGATGGTAATGTGAAACTATATTGCTGAGTCTAGGATACTTTTTTGCAAGCCCTTTTTGGCTTTTTATATGTTATATATCAGTCCACAGAACACCTGTATGAACACAGACACACATTTGGGAATATTTTTCAAAACAGGTGAAAAGGAAAACTGGTTTAGTTGTCCATCCTTTCTTTTTTCACAGCTGTTTTTTACATGTGAGGTGAATTGATAGCCAATTTTCCTTTGAACCAAACAGGCATGTGTGGCTGACCAAGACAACATCATCTTGTGCTTGTCAGCAACTCTGATCTCTTTGCCCTATTCTGAAGTCAGAGGTCATTGCAGTAAGTTATATTTGGATAGATCATATGTAACTTCAGGCACATCATAGGAAAGCAGTGTCAGAGTTTATGCATGGTGTGAAAGGCACATAGTGGCATTATGCTGGTACAGAAGAAAATGAAGAAAACTGCAGCACTCACTTGCCTTTTTTGCAATAACTGTGAAGGTTTATTCAACAAGAAGAATGCAATATTTCAACTTCCTGCAGTCTTTGTCGAGCACTATACAACTGGAACAGCCTATTGTGAGTAGTGAAGAGTGAAGTATTTGAAAAATTCAATTTGGCTGCTTCACCAAATTTTACAAAAAAAAATACTTTGTGACTAGAGATGAGCGAACGTGCTCATTAAGAGCACTGTATCGCTCGGCTCCGTGTGAAATGCCCACAGGCATTGAGGATCCGTCGTCAGCTGCATGTAAGTCAATGAGGACGGATCGTTTGGTATGACACTCATACCAAACGGTTCTGTCCTCCTCACCCGACTGAAAGTCAGTGGGGACGGAACCGTTTGGTATGACTGTCATACCAAACAATCCGTCCTCATTGACTTACATGCAGTTGAGGACGGATCCGCAATGCCTGCGGGCATTTGTTCGCACGGGAGACGAGCGATACAGTGCTCGTAACGAGAACGTTCGCTCATCTCTATTTGTGACGAATTACTTCATTACGAAGCACATTTCTTTGTAAGCAGTCGGTGCAATGACAGGGAGTGGCGATTGCTCCTCTTCCCATCATTGTACTCCTCAGATGCCACATTCATTGATGATCGCGGCATCTGACAGCAATTATGCAGTGTAAAATAAAAATTAATAAACAAATTCTTACCTCATCTGTTTGAATGCAAGCGGCCAACCGCCATCTTGACTGAAGATCTAGCATGAAATCGTGTGGTCTGTGATGACATCACCGCTCATGGTATTTTATGCAAGATCTTCAAGCAAGATAGTGGTGGCTGGCTCTTCGCACTCAAAAGGATGAGGTAAGTATGATTTTTTAAAATTTTGTAACGACATTCAGGGAAAATCGATTCGCTACCACAAAGCACGAGGAAATTTGGCTTAGCTGCAAAGAGAATTTCCCCTGAAATTTGGATTGAATTCCACTTCATGGAGTTTGATTCACTCAACCCTAATTGTGAGCCTCAGTTACCAGAGTGAAAACTTCAAGAATCCAGGAAAAGTTTAACCTGAGTAATGACAGAGAGACTCATAAAAACACACCCATCAAATGTTTTAAATTATACATTTATTAAAAAAAATAACAAATTAAATAAAATGTGATCAAAAGTCATACAAACCCCATTGAAAAGTATAGATCATCCCACAAAAAAATTAAGCCCCCACACAGCCGTACCACACAGCCGTACACATACAGTAACTTCAGTTAGGTGTCAGAATATTGCGATGAAAGAAAAAAGATTATTAAATCAAGGTTTTTATTTTTTACAGCAGCCTACTACATTCTATGCAATATTAAATGGTGAAATTAGAAAGTGCAACTTGTCCAGCAAAAAACAAATCCACATAAGGCTATGTGAGATGAAAAATAAAAATGTTATGGCCCTGGAAAGACAGGGAATGAAAAACGAAAATGCAAAAACAAAAAAACCTCCATGGTTGAAAGGGTTAAACAAGTCAATTTCTGGTGACAGTTTGACTGCAATTTTACAGGCTTCCTAAACCTCACATATATATATTTTTTTTCTTAAAGTTCTTACAACAGTGAGAAAATGTTAGAAGAATACATCAGAAGAGCCAGTGAGGTTACTCTTGTAGAATGCTAGACATTACATAGGATATATTAGATCTAACAGCTATCAAAGGATCCGTATCTCAATAGAAACCCCACATAATAAATAGTGAATGATAAAGATATCCTGTGTGCTATGAGCTATAATGACACCAATTAATAAATTAATGGAATATTTTACAATAGTGTCATTTCAGAAACTGTTCAATATGATTATGAAGATAAGTAACAGGTAATATTGAGTCAAACCTGCTGTGATAACGTAGGCTGTAAATGGACTGACATAAAACACACAAAAAATTTAACTTGCCTTATCAATGCAACATCATGCTATGATTAAATCAGGATATGTGAATGTTGTGTGAATTGTACAAATGGGAAAAACCAACAGGGATTCTTAGAAAGGTCATAAGCTAACAATTAATTTTACATTCCATTCCAACTATGAATATATATATATATATATATATATATATATATATATATATATATATATTGTGCTGGTCAGAACACAAAGTGAATTGCAACTTGCTGTGTTTTATATCATTTGGATAGCGAGGTGTGTGTGTCACTTACCTGGGGAAGAGATATCACCAGTATTCACTATGGAAAGAGGTGACATGGCAGATACAATCTGCTACTGGGAAACCTTGAGTCCTGGTGTTCACCTGCATGTTACTTTGAAACATAACACCAACCTAAACGTTGTTACATGTACACCACTACACGACAAGTGTTTCCCCTAATGGAAATGGCCTCTTTTTCAGGATAATGCCCACACTGCAAAAAACTGTTCACAAATGGTTTCAGAAACATAACAAAGAGTTCAATGTGTTGACATGGCCTCGAAATTTCACAGATCTCAATTGGAACAAATGTAAAAGAAAATATTAAATGGCAAAAGAATACTTCATATCTCAGGTGATTATCAGAAACAAGGTACAAGTAGCAAAAAACCAGTAGGAGTTTCCCTATGGTCTTGTCTTCTACTGCTGAGTAACATTGTTTGTGGTTACTATGCAACTGCCTTACAATTGAACTTTGGGTCACTTAAAGATGGAGAAGCAGCACTCCAAAGGACTTCAAGCAACAAATGGGGATTTATTCATCCAGTGCAAAAACAACATTTCAGTTCCTCAATGTAACCATTTTCAAGCCTTGCTTTAGATGTGCTGCTCCACTGAAATACGTAATTTCTTGATTTCTGGGTCAGATGGTCACCTTGCTCAACTTTTCTTTGGTTAGTCTTCCTTTAAATGTTCTGGCTTTATGCTCTTCATGTGCTGGGTATAGCGTAAGCTCTGTATATTTTTATTCTCTGTAGCTTGCTCCTAGCCCAGATTTGTGTCCTGTGGTTTCTGTTAATTGTCTGTTTGCTAAGTGTGTTTTTAATTTGTCCCTGGATCCTAGCAACTACTTGTTGTCTTGCTGACATAGAATGACATAAGGATGCTGTGATCTTTATCTTAATTCTTGATGCATTAAGTAAACAATGGCAAACTATGTTAGTATGTTACTAATTTAAGATTTAGAGGGTACTGTTTCTCCTTGTGGAGAGTAGGTATGAAGCAGGGGCAGACTGGGAACTTAAAGTGGCCCTGGAAAAACTACTAAAAGCGGTCCCATTTTGTAGTTGGGTCCAAATTGATGGGAGGCAGAGCCTGCAATACCATATTGTGGCACATTATACCACCCCAACAGAACCAAATACCACAGTCCATCACAAAATACTGCCAGCAGCACAAAATATATCCCCAAAAACTTCCACTGGCCGGCCATAATGAAGACCCAGGCGGCCCAATGGGCATCGGCCCACCGGGAAATTTCCCTGAAAGGTCTATGGCCAATCCGCCCTTGGTAACAGGCCATGTAATGCTCCTCTGGGAAAAGGGTATTGCTCTACGAACTAAAACAAAAGACAGCTGTGCCTCTTCTCAGCAGTGCACCACCAATGAGGCCAGGTGAGGCTATTGCCTCAGGCAGCACCAGATGGGGCAAAAGGGGGGCAGCAGAAGGACCATGGGCAATGAGCGTTTCCATTGTGGCAAAGGGATTAGGTTAAGAAATTGGCATGGGGGGGCGCCGTTTCAGTTTTCACCTCAGGCAGCAAAAAGGCTAGGTGCAGCCCTGCCTCTTCTGCCACTAATTGGAAGGTAGCTGTCCTATAAGTTAAAGGAGTTGTCCGCGTTATTTTTTTGTCCTTTGTATGTTTCTAACTAGTCAAATACAACAGCTTTTCCATACACTTTCTGCTTCTAAAGCTACTGGTTTCTTAGATTTAACTCAGGGTCACATGACCTGTGATGTCAGCTTATCTCCCTGGTCTGTGATGTTTCGTGCACAAGCCTCAGAGATCAGATAACAGCCTGTACATGAGACGTCACTGCTGTGGCCATGCCCCCCTGCTTTGCCGGGCTGCTATCTGCTCTCTCCCTGGATTCCTTCAGATAAAACATTAACCCCTTCAGCCACAACACACTGAAAGCTTTACAACAACAGCTGCAGATGTAAAGAGACACAGGATCTGCTCTTCTCACCCTACAGACACAGAGCTGATACTGGAGCTGATCTGGAGGAGATGCAAAGTATTGTATTGTACAAGAACAGGTAGGGGGAAGACCCTGTGTGTATCAGCAGTGTCATTGTACAGCTTGGACTTGTAGTCCTACACATACAACATGCTGCTGAGTATCCCAGCAGACATGTCACTCAGCACTTATATTCACTCCCTTTACAGAGAGGGGGAGGGGCAGAGATTGTTATTACTGCATGTAAACTAAGGCCAGAAGAAAAACAGGGAAATGAGGAAATAGAGATTTTTTTTGCCTAAAACTTGCTTAACTTAGTTATATATTGCTGCCCATCAGATTTAAAGTACTATATATTTTTTTTTCATAACTCGGACAACCCCTTTAATGTTTGACCTTTTAAATGGATCTTGAGCCATGACTCTTTGGACTATAGCCAAACCAGGACCTCATCTTCAGATATCTGTTTCAGGGTGCAGAGAAAGTAGAACTGATTTAGCTCGATGAGAGTCCTTTGTCAAGGATCCAGGGGAAATATTTCTCCTTCTGGAGGGCTCCTAGCATATGTAAGGTGTCTTATAGGCCATATAATGCTCCTATGCTCTAATAAGGGACAATCTCCAGAAACAGCTGTCTGCAGATTTATTTATTTTACTAACATATAGTACTAATGCACAAGGCTGGGGTCCTAGATCCAAACTGAGGACCTCAGCACCGTGTGGCACCAGTGCTAACCACCCCTCTGCAGATGATATACTGCCTTGGCTAAATTATACTATATCTCAAAGCATGTTTAAAATATCAAACTAATTTATAAGATAATCTGTCTTTTTTAGAGCTTTTTTGCATGATTAAATATTTTATCATGCATGTGTTATATAGTATTTTGAACTTTGCACTTTTTATATCAAGCCAGTTATCATAACAGTTATGTGTGAATTTTTGCATGTCCTAAATAATGGACAACTAGTTGTCCTCTAAATTACACATACTGCCACATGGTCTTACAACCTATTAATTATCTTAATAGAGAATTATAGCTTACTAGCAGAAGGACCCGGCTTCGCCTGGGTATATTTCATTTAATGTTTCTGTGTGTCATTGCAGAGAGAAAGTCAATGCAGCTGACAGAAGTTGATTTTTACCTTTATTTTTTCAATCCCCATTGGCTGCGGAGTGGGAGGGGGCGTGACCTGACGGGTCAGGGGCGTGGTTTAGCGAAACCTTGGGGGGGTTAAGTCCTTCTTTTGAGGGTGGCCTGAATTACAGGTAAATGCCATGGTAATTTATGAGGAAACACAGTGGGTAGCAGTGGAAGAAAACATCACTTCGCATGGGTATATTTAATCTATTTCATTTAATCTTTCTGTGTGTCATTGCAGAGAGAAAGTCATCCTTCCTCCCACCCCTGCAGCTGGCAGAAATTGATTTTTACTTTCAATTTTTCAATCCCCGTTGGCTGCGGAGAGGAGGGGTCTTGGCCTGACCAAGTCGGGGGCGTGGCCTGACCAAGTTGGGGGCATGACTTAGCGAGACCTGGGTCGGAGGTTTTAAGTCCTTCTTTTGAGGGTGGCCTGAATTACAGGTCGATGCCATGGTAATTTATGAGGACACGCAATAGGTAGCAGTGGAAGAAAACATATTTTATTACTACTGAATGGTCGTAGTCTAAAATTAGTCTTTTTCATCTAATGTTTCAGTGTGTCGTTGCAGAGAGAATTTCACTCTGAGAGAAGTAGATTTTTACTTTCATTTTTTCAATCCCCTTTGGCTGCTGAGTGGGAGGTGGCGTGGCTTAGCAAGACCTGGGGCGGGGGGGTTTAAGTCCTTCTTTTGAGGGTGGCGTGAATTACAGGTCAATGCTGAGGACACGCAATGGGTAGCAGTGGAAGAAAACATCGCTTCACACGGGTGTATCTAATCCATTTCATTTAATGTTTCTGTGTGTTGTTGCAGAGAGAAAGTCACCCTCCCTCTTAACCCTGCAGCTGACAGAAGTTGATATTTACCTTTATTTTTTCAATCCCTGTTGGCTGCGGAGTGGGAGGGGGCGTGGCCTAACTGAGTCAGGGGCATGGCTTAGCGAGACCTGGGGCAGGGGTTTTAAGTCCTTCTTTTAAGGGTGGCCTCAATTACAGGTCGTGCAATGGTAATTTATGAGGACACGCAATGGGTAGCAGTGGAAGAAAACATCTTTTATTACTACTGAACGGTCCTCTAAATTTAGTCTAAAACATAAGTTATTTTTATGGTAACCGGAATACCCCTTTAACAGTGTCATCCACAGCGCTCTGCCCCTTTAAAGCAGTGAATAGAGCTGGGTTGTTAGTTAACTGAGCTCCTCTGCTGGATGTTAATTACCTGGCTGTGTTGTTATGGAAACCTGCCCTCCCTGTGTGTGTCTGCGCAGAGAATGGCAGTTGAGGTTTGAAAGCAAAGTACCCAGGCTAATATTGCCTAATGCAGGTCATATTTTGGGAATATCTCTGGAACGGTATGTCCTAGAGAGCTGAGACCTGGTCTTAAACCTTCCCGGACACCTGATGTACATGTTTGCCAGATTTGGTGTAAATCGGTCCAGTAATTTGGTTGCGCATAGACAACAGACAGATAGACGGACAGACAGACAGACAGAAACTCAATTTTATAATATTAAGAGATAAACATTTTTGGAATGGTAAGCATTTTTATATTTTCTTTTTATCTTACAGAAACTTAAAGTCTAATTTCAATTCATGGATTTCTCTCTTGAGAAACTGAACATTAGTTTACTTTCGAAAATAATAGTTATTTTCATGAATATTTAGACATTTTACAATATTAATCCAAGGAAAATCATATATTTTACCCTTGTTCTACTTTACATTCAATCATATCCCTATGAACCCTGTCTCTAATTAAAAATACTATGTATCAGTAGCCAAAATTAGACAAAGATGGCAAAGCATTTGAAAGATTCATGTACTGCTCCATGGTAATTTTATTAATCCAATAAATCAAAGCTCTTCAAGTACATTTTATATACTTTTCTATTATATTCATGCTAGGCTTCAAATGGCAATATGAAATGGACAGTTGTTATTTTACATTTATAAACTATTTTTTTTTCTTTGTAGCCATCATGGAACATTACACAGGCTAGCTGAGATAGGATCTAACTTAGCTCCTCAATTACAAGTGAGCACTCAGCATATTTTTGTGAGATGATCAATTCACAGCTAATCAGAGTGATACACATTTTGTAGAATCCATAGTCGATAGAATGAAATTTAAAAAAAAAAATCAAATTCATTTAATACATGGGAAACTTCTTAAAACCAAAAAGCAAATCATTCAGTTGTATTTAAATCCATTGTGGACAAAATAATAATGACATAAAGGTATAAAGCTATTTATCCAAGCTAATAGTATGGCCATTACATTTGAAGCTATGAGTTGAACTCTATAGTATGCTTGTACTAGTTCTCTGTTACTTGCCAACAGGTGCAGACAGGAAATTAAAATGGCCTTGGAAAAAACCTAAGAGTTCCTCATTGATGCAAGTGCCAATTCCTTCCGGAGACTGCCATTGATATGTTGTGGGCCTGAACCATTTTCAGAGTGTTAGGCAGCTGCTTAAAAAAACTAAGGTTAGATGAGTCCAGGTATTTATAAAGCTTTGAAATTTGCATCACCTGGCCTTTCCTAACATTGATTGTGAACAAGCCTTACAGGGGTTGGCCACTTTGTTAGCACTTATTAAAACTCTAAAGAAAGCAGGGAGACAATAAACTTCCTAATATATCTTCTGCAGCAGATCTGCCTGTTTCCCATGCTATTGGCAGCCACGCCCCCTCTGTGCTGCTCTCATAGCTGCCTGGCTCGTCCATGACTGCACGTGCACTAGTTGAAGGAGTGGGCTGCTCCTGGGTCCTAAAGGCACCCTGCTTGTGTCAGAGAAGTTTCCTTCTGCTGTGAATGCAGTCCTGACTATACAGGGCTGAAGGGGATTAGCAGAGAAACTTGTTAGAAGCTGAAATAAAGAAACTTTGCAAGAGAAGAGAGACTGAGGAGAAGCTGTGATGGAACTCACTGACTGCAGTGATGTAGCAGAGCCAGGAAGGTGCTGTGAACAACAAAGTGTGAGCAATCCTAGTGTCTGTCCTGTCTATGACCACTCTGCAATGTGATCTTATCACAGACATGTTTATTCCAGCCAGACCAACAGGTCAGGAGCTTTAACCCCTTCTGAGCTGTCAGTATGGCTGAGGTCAGTGATATCAGCAGCGGTCATTGATGTCATCTGTAAATATGTGCCCTCTCCTTCCTACACACTGTATATAGTAATATATGATGCCCCCAATACAGTGATATGTGATCACCACTTTATACTGTATATAGTGATGTGTGACCCCCTGTATACAGTAATAGTTGACACCACCACCACCACCATACACTATATATACTGATGTGTGACCCCCCACCACTGCATACAGAGATCTGTGAACCCCTGTACAGTGACCCCCTTTATACTGTATATACAAATGTGTGACCCCCTGTACATTATATATAGTGATGTGTGACCCTCTGTACATTATATATAGTGATGTGTGACCCCCTGTACACTATATATAGTGATGTGTGACCCCCTGTACATTATATATAGTGATGCGTGAACTCCTGTACATTATGTATAGTGATGTGTGACCCCCTGTACATCATATATAGTGATGTGTGACCCCCTGTACATTATATATAGTGATGTGTGACCCCCTGTACTTTATATATAGTGACTTGTGACCCCCTGTACATTATATATAGCTATTTGACTACACTCATTTTCCCTTTTTTTCCCAGATGAAGGGTAGTCATATATTCATAGATGATTGATGGGCTGTCAGCTGGGAGCAGGTCGTATGATGATAGACAGGAGGCTCCTCTGTATGTCAGCAGATCGATTTGTGCAGTCCATGCACCTAAACAGAAATCTATGACAGCTCAGAGCTTCATTTGAGTCAGAAAACTGGTGAAAATGAACATAAATTTGTTGGGGTGACTGGTCACGCCCTGTCTCTGCCATTGTCACGCCCTTTAAAAAAAAAAAAAAAAGCGCAGTTAAAAATTTGCAAACACATAGAGGGAGATTTATTAAAACTGGTGTAAAGGAAAACTGGCTTAGTTGCCCATAGCAACCATTCAGATTCCACCTCTCATTTTCCAAAGGAGCTTTGAAAAATGAAAGGTGGAATCTGAATGGTTGCTATGGGCAATCAAGCCAGTTTTCCTTTACACCAGTTTTGATAAATCTGTCCAATAGTTTGCAACTTTTTAACGCCACATTTTAGGAACAAGGGAAATGATAACTCCCCCCCTCATTCTGTTTTTGGCTTACATCCAGTGGCACAACTAGAAATGACTGGGCCCCACAGCAAATTTATGAAAAGGGTAAACCCCCCTCCCCTCCTTTACTGTTGGGACTGGGGCGTTCTTTCTATTGCTATGTCTGTACAACAGTTATTCACTGATATTATCTAAGGGGCTCTTGTCTCTATGGGAACACAGGTGGGCGGGGAGGTCATGTGACTGCTCCTCTAGACATGCTTGCTGCAGTGCATGCTGGGATTGTTACTTTCACTTTCCCACACAGCCTGTCTGAGGGAGCTCCTCCAGGGAAGTGTGTCATGGTGAACAGGTTAGATAAATGACGTATAGCCAGTACATGTCACCTGAGAAATACTTCATAGTGTTGGCTATTGTCTGGGGGAACTTTGGATTTTTGATACTTAGGGTGGCCAACCCCTTTAACCCTAACAGACTATTTAAGGTCTGATACCTCAATTAAAGTTATCAGACCTCAGATCTCCGTGGGTTCCCATACTTTTGCATGGTACTCCTTTCCTCTTTTCACTCTAAATTGTACAAAACCAAAATAATACACTAATGTTACTTAAAATGTTGAAATGTGTGTTTCATCTTTAACCTCATGCCTTTTGGAGATCATTTCATCTTTAACTTGCCTAACTGTTCACAGTAGCAGTAATTTTGACCAGGTGGAGCCCAAAGTTTTGCATGCCACTGTGCATCTTTAATTCTAGTACCAATAGAAAGATTATCAATCTAGCTAGGAAGATTAATTGTGTCTCCAATATCTGCAGGGAATATTGATGTTGTACAATGAATTTGAAATAATAAGGCCAATTATACAGATGAATATATTCAAATCTGTAGATGTGTTACCAAGTATGCAAGTTATTGATGAATGCAAGAATTGCAGTAAATAAACTGAATGCATAAGGAATGTAATATAAATAGACATGGATGCTATTCATCTTGCCTCTGGCTGTGACAAGCATCATCAAAGTTGTGTATTGTGTTGGTGTTCAATACTATAGCAATCAATAATGCATATGTCCTGGTTTTGATCACAACATCTTGTGTATTATTTATTTTATTTGTATTCTAGAATACAATACAATGAAATGTACATCACTGTACAACATTTCACTAAAAGGCTTAAAGTGTTAGTAATTGTAATAACATACACCCACAAAAGAAACAACGTTTGTGAAGGATTATAAATGAAAATTATGATTGTGGTGTTTAGCACATGCAATCAGAAAAAAATATCAACACTTTAAATGTGTTTAACACGTTGCCGACCTAGGACGAGAATGCTCGTCCTAATATGGCGTTACTTAACGCCCTAGGACGAGCATTCTCGTCCTAGGGTTAACGTGCCGCTGGCTGCCCGCTGCCGCAATCTACAGCAGGGGCCCGGCTGATACTAACAGCCGGGCCACTGCTGTATCCGCCAGCACCGGTGATTACACCGATGCCGGCGGATTAACCCCTTGTATGCCGCGGTCACGCTGACCGCGGCATACAAGGTAATTGTGGCAGTTTTTAAAGCCATCGGGTCCCCGTGAGGCGGTGGGGGGGGCCCGATGGCTGAGATGGAAGCCCCGATGCCTTGCCCAGAGGTCAGGAGGCCCTTGGTCTCCTAGGCAACGGTCAGCGTCTCACAGTGTGAGACGCTGACAGTTGAATGCAGCACAATACAGATGTATTGTGCTGCATTCAATCAGGGATCAGACCCTGAAATGTTAAAGTCCCTTACTGGGACATAAGTGGAATGTAAAAAAAAAAGTTAAATAAAAGTGTTTTAACAAAAAAAAATTAAAAAATAATAATAAAGTTTAAAAAAAAAAAAAGCCCATTCCCCATAAAGAAACACATAAAAATAGAAAAAAAAATAAAAAATATACATATTAGGTATCGCCACGTCCGTAAAAACCTGCTTTATTAAAATATCACATGATCCAGCCCGCCCGGTCAACACCGTAAAAAATAAAAATAAAAACTGTCTAAAAAAAGTAATTTTTGGTCACATTTCATCACAAAAAATGTAATACCATGCGATCAAAAAAGTGTATGCCCCCAAAAATAGTACCAATCTAACCGTCATCTCATCCCACAAAAAATGAGCCCCTACCCGAGACAATCGCCCAAAAAATAAAAAAACTACAGCTCTCTGACTATGGTGACCCTAAAACATGATTTTTCTTTGTTTCAAAAATGGTATTATTGTATAAAACTTAAAAAATAAAAATAAGTATACATGTTAGGTATCGCCACGTCCGTAAAAACCTGCTCTACAAAAATATAGCATGATCTCTCCCCTCAAGTGAACACTGTAAAAAATAAAAACTGTCTAAAAAAAGCCATTTTGTGTCACATTTCATCACAAAAATTGTAATACCAAGCGATCAAAAAAGCGTATGCCCCCAAAAATAGTGCCAATCTAATCGTCATCTCATCCCGCAAAAAATGAGCCCCTACCTGAGACAATCGCCCAAAAAATTAAAAAACTACAGCTCTCTGACTATGGAGACACTGAAACATGATTTTGTTTTGTTTCAAAAAGGATATTATTGTGTAAAACTTAAATAAATAAAAATAAGTATACATGTTAGGTATCGCCACGTCCGTAAAAACCTGCTCTACAAAAATATAGCATGATCTCTCCCCTCAGGTGAACACTGTAAAAAATCAAAAATAAAAACTGTCTAAAAAAAGCCATTTTTTGTCACATTTCATCACAAAAATTGTAATACCAAGCGATCAAAAAAGCGTATGCCCCCAAAAATAGTGCCAATCTAATAGTCATCTCATTCCGCAAAAAATGAGCCCCTACCTGAGACAATCGCCAAAAAAATAAAAGAACTACAGCTCTCTGACTATGGAGACACTGAAACATGATTTTTTTTGTTTCAAAAAGGATATTATTGTGTAAAACTTAAATAAATAAAAATAAGTATAAATGTTAGATATCGCCACGTCCGTAAAAACCTGCTCTACAAAAATATAGCACGATCTCTCCCCTCAGGTGAACACTGTAAAAAATAAAAAATAAAAACTGTCTAAAAAAAGCCATTTTTTGTCACATTTCATCATAAAAAATGTAATACCAAGCAATCAAAAAAGCGTATGCCCCCAAAAATAGTACCAATCTAATCGTCATCTCATCCCACAAAAAATTAGCCCCTACCTGAGACAATCGCCCAAAAAATAAAAAAACTACAGCTCTATGACTATGGAGACACTAAAATGTGATTTTTTTTGTGCTTCAAAAATATTGTGTAAAACTTAAATAAATAAAAAAAGTATACATATTAGATATTGCCGCGTCCGTAACGACCTGCTCTATAAAAATATCACACGATCTAACCTGTCAGATGAATGTTGTAAATAACAAAAAATAAAAACAATGCCAAAACTGCTAGTTTTTGTTACCTTGCCTCACAAAAAGTGTAATATAGAGCTACCAAAAATCATATGTACCCTAAAATAGCACTAACAAAACTGCCAACTTATCTCATAGTTTCCAAAATGAGGTCAGTTTTTTGGAGTTTCCTACTCTAGGGGTACATCAAATGTGACATGGCAACTTAAACTTTTTCCAGTGAAATCTGCCCTGGCGTTCCTTTCCTTCTGCACCCTGCCGTGTGCCTGTACAGCAGTTTACGATGACAAATGGGGCATTTCTGTAAACTACAGAATCAGGGTAATAATTACTGAGTTTTGTTTGGCAGTTAACTCTTGCTTTATTCTCAGAATAAAATGATTCATATGGAAAATCTGTCAAAAAAGTGAAATTCTGAAATTTTGGCTACATTTTCCTTTAATTCTTGTGGAACACCTAAAGGGTTAAAAACGTTTGTAAAATCAGTTTTGAATACCTTGAGGGGTGTAGTTTCTAAAATGGGGTCATTTTTGGGTGGTTTCTATGATGGAAGCCTCACAAAGTGACTTCAAACCTGAACTGGTCCTTAAAAAGTGGGTTTTGGAAATTTTGTGAAAAATTTCAAGATTTGCTTCTAAATTTCTAAGCCTTCTAACTTCCCAAAAAAATAAAATGTAATTTTCAAAGTGATCCAAACCTGAAGTAGACACATGGGGAATGTAAAGTCATAACTATTTTTGGAGGCATTACTATGTATTTTAAAAGTAGAGAAATTGACATTTGGAAATTTGGAAATTTTTCTAAATTTTTGGTAAATTTGGTATTTTTTTATAAATAAGAATGAAATATTTTGACTCAAATTTACCACTATCATGAAGTACAATATGTGACGAGAAAACAATCTCAGAATGGCCTGGAGAAGTAAAAGCGTTCTAAAGTTATCACCACATAAAGTGAGACATGTCAGATTTGCTAAAAATGGCCTGGTCCTTAAGGTGAAAAATGGCTGGGTCCTTAAGGGGTTAAATGTGTTCTCTTACCAAAAAAGCCCTCATGGCATATGGAAGTATTAGAAATAAGTCCCCCACTCAGGAACCACCAATATGAGCCATAGTCAAAATCTCTCTCTGAAGGATTTGTCCCATTCACGTATTATATGACGGACCATTTATTTCATCAACATCTTCTCGCTCCATAAGGGGGAGGGGGGCGGGAATGCCCCTGTGTCTTATGGTGGCGAATACTAACAAGCACTTCCATTAGTACCGGAGGCCTGGGAAGCAGTGAAGGCTCGGTACTCACCACTTCCTGGTCGTTAGCTGTCGGCTGTGCAGTGGCTGCGCACAGCGCGAGGGTGCTCTGTGACCTCACACTGTGTGCGCTGGTTCACAGCACAGCCGACAGCATGAGGAAGAAGAGCAGGAGAGGTAAGTAGTTTATTTATTTTATTAAACATGGGGCAATAAAGGCTGATCTAAGACAGTGGAGGCTGCTGGTGGCTGATTTAAGACAATGGGGGCTGCTGGGGCCAATATGACAGGCAATGGGGCTGCTGGGGGCCAATATGAGAGGCAGTGGGGGCTACTGAGGGTTGATATGAGGCAAAGGGGGCTGCTGGGGGCCAATTTGAGAGGCAATGGGGGCTACTGCAGACTGATATGAGGCAATAGGGGCTGCTGAGGGTCAATATGAGAGGCAATGGGGGCTACTGAGGGCTGTTATGAGGCAATGGGGGCTGCTGGGGGCTAATATGAGAGGCAGTGGGGGCTGCTATGAGGTCTGATTGGGGGTCATTCACATTGGGGTCTGACCTGAGGTCTGAATGTGGGTCTGATCTTAGGTCTTGTTAGGGTCTTATTAACATCAGGCGTCTGATTGGGGCTGTTAGCTGAGGTCTGATTTGAGGTCTAATGAAAAATATGTTTTTCTTATTGTCCTCCTCTAAAACCTAGGTGTGTCTTATAGGGCAAAAAAACAGTATATTATTGAAAGTTGAGAAAATGATCACTTACTGGTAGTTTTTTCAAGAGAATTTGTCCCCAGGAAATTCATTGTAACACCAGACAGTATGCCTTATAGTGCTAGATTGCTTGACAGAACCAGTGTCTGTTTTATTATTAAACTGGTGAGGGAAGGGCTGTCAGAGGAAGAGTGCCTTGACCTCGCCCTTAGTGCACTAAACTGCTCATTTGAATATGGATTAAAAGTGCTTTTTCTCCAGAATGAAAGAATGGATGGCTAAGTGAAAGGTATCATTATGCATGTATTAGCATGTATACATGAACAGATTATCGTTCACAGTAACATTCATTCTCAATAATCTGCTCCATGATGTTTTTTTGCCTTCCTCTGGATCAACTTGTAGGAAAACAGGCCGAACTGGATGGACAGATGTCTTTTTTCAGCCTTATAAACTATGTTACTATGATTGTGCGGTGTAAGTCCACCATTGGTTTTACACATTCTATTCATTGCCTTGTATCAGTAATCTTTAGTTTATTTTCCAGTTACATCACTATACAGTATTTCAGAAGTATCCCCAAATGAACTAAATAACACAATTTCTGCAAACAAGCTCAATAACCACAACAGTATGTGTATCAATTTATGTTTTTCTTGTATTTAATGTATGTAAAAAGCGTCATTCTTTTAAATTTACAGAATAACATCAAATAGTAGGAGGCTGCAATCTCTTGGGTACATTCTCAGCAAATCAGCACATTTAGTATACATATTTAATGAAGAAATATATTTTTTAATAGATAAATTAACTTTAAATTGTGGCATTTACAGAACGAATGGCACATGTTATTATCTGTTTAAGGTTTTATAATGGAGTAATCATTTGTACACAATGTCTTTTAAAATTCTGAGCCGAGAAGGTCATTATCCTATATTAGTTTATTAATATTAACTAACCTCGATGGGTTTCACTATCTCAACAAAAGCTAAAATTCTCAAAAAAAAGTATGCACCTTGTATGTTAACAGACAGCTGTCCTGAATACCTTGGGTAATAAATCACAGGACACTCTTGAGTTTAAAGTACGTTTGTCACAGGCTGGAATTATGCACATCCCAAAGATTCAATTATTGAGATATCATCCCAGTGTTTACAACAATCTGTATAAACCAGATGCATTTGAGACCAATGGCCTATATTAGGGCAATTAAGTATGACAGAGGCTCTTTCTGATTTGTTTTAATGTGTCTTACTAAGATAAATATTCCATTACCTCTGTGATTTTACCATCTTCCATTAATAATCCCTAGACCTGTTCAGGCTTTTTAACATAACAATTTTATTGTAATCTACATTTAATGGTACAACTAGCACAACCCGGAAGGACAGTTCTTAGAACATGGTAGGGTCTGTTTTAAGATAGATTTAATGCATTTTGTAACTGTAAGCCTCTGCAGGAATAACTAAGGTACAGTGGGGAAAAAAAGTATTTAGTCAGCCACCAATTGTGCAAGTTCTTCCACTTAAAAAGATCAGAGAGGCCTGTAATTGACATCATAGGTAGACCTCAACTATGAGAGACAAAATGAGAAAACAAATCCAGAAAATCACATTGTCTGATTTTTAAATAATGTATTTGCAAATTATGGTGGAAAATAAGTATTTGGTCAATAGCAAAAGTTCATCTCAATACTTTGTTATATATTGACAATTACAGAGGTCAAACGATTTTTGTAAGTCTTCACAAGGTTGGCACACGCTGTTGCTGGTATGTTGGCCCATTCCTCCATGCAGATCTCCTCTAGAGCAGTGATGTTTTGGGGCTGTCGATGGGCAACATGGACTTTAGACTCCATCCATAGGTTTTCTATGGGGTTGAGATCTGGAGACTGGCTAGGCCACTCCAGGACCTTGAAATGCTTCTTACGAAGCCACTCTTTTGTTGCCCTGGCTGTGTGCTTGGGATCATTGTCATGCTGAAAGACCCAGCCACGTTTCATCTTCAATGCCCTTGCTGATGGAAGGAGGTTTGCACTCAAAATCTTGTGATAAATGGCCCCATTCATTCTTTCATGTACATGGATCAGTCGTCCTGGTCCCTATGCAGAGAAACAGCCTAAAAACATGATGTTGCCATCCCCCATGCTTCACAGTAGGTATGGTGTTCTTTGGATGCAACTCAGCATTCACTCTCCTCCAAACACGATGAGTTGTGTTTCTACCAAACAGTTCTATTTTGGTTTCATCTGACCGTATGACATTTTCCCAATACTCTTCTGGAACATCCAAATGCTCTCTAGCAAACTTCAGACGGGCCCGGATATGTACTGGCTTAAGCAGGGGGACACGTCTGGCATTGCAGGATCTGAGTCCCCGGCGGCGTAGTGTGTTACTGACGGTAGCCTTTGTTACATTGGTCCCAGCTTTCTGCAGGTCATTTACTAGGTCCCCCTGTGTGGTTCTGGGAATTTTGCTCAAAGTTCTTGTGATCATTTTGACCCCATGGGGTGAGATCTTGCGTGGAGCCCCTGATCGAGGGAGATTATCAGTGGTCTTGTATGTCTTCCATTTTCTAATTATTGTTCCCACAGTTGATTTCTTCACACCAAGCTGCTTGCCTATTCCCTATTCAGTCTTCCCAGCCTGGTGCAGGTCTACAATTTTGTTTCTGATGTCTTTTCGACAGCTCTTTGGTCTTCACCGTAGTGGAGTTTGGAGTGTGACTGTTTGAGGTTGCGGACAGGTGTCTTTTATACTGATAACAAGTTCAAACAGGTGCAATTACTACAGGTAATGAGTGAAGAACTTCTTAAAGAAGAAGTTACAGGTCTGTGAGAGCCAGAAATCTTGCTTGTTTGTCAGTGACCAAATACTTATTTTCAATAAATTCTTTAAAAATCCGACAATGTGATTCTCTGGATTTGTTTTCTCATTTTGTCTCTCATAGTTGAGGTCTACCTATGATGTCAATTATAGGCCTCTCTCATCTTTTTAAGTGGGAGAACTTGCACAATTGGTGGCTGACTAAATACTTTTTCCCCCACTGTAAGTGTGGCCAGAGTGTACAGGGGGTGCCTGAAGTCATAGTTATTAAATGTTGAATTATAGAATATTGTATATTGTATATTGTAATTGTAAGTAATAGGTAGGTACAGTATAACTATGCGGTCAGAGTATGGCTTTACCACTACTGTACAGCACTCTTTGCTTTGATCGGGATCTGAACTTGACCCTGAACCCAGACCCCATTGAAGTCAATGGGGACCCGAACTTCACTTTATTATTTTCCGTTATAACATGTTTGTATCGTAAAATAATAGCATTCTTAAGACTGAATGCAAAAGAGTATGGCGGATGCAAATTGAGCATAAGGCCTCTTTCAGAAGGTCAGTATTTGGTCAGTATTTTGCATCAGTATTTGATCAGAATTGGCAAACCAAAAGCATTAGCGGGCCCAAAACTCAAGAGATGGAAACAATTCAATTACCTGTTATCTTTGTTTTGGACCAACTCCTGTTTTTGGCTTACACATACTGATCGCATTCTGATACAAAACACTGAACAAAGACTGAACATCTAAAAAAAGCTTTATGGATGCTCAATATACAGGATTTGTTCCTTTGTCTTCAGTTTTTTGTTCTTCTGATAGATCATAAGAATGGAAAAATAAACAGTGATGTTAACACAACATTACTACCATTATCTGTCATAGGATCACTATTGCCACAGTTACAGTTTTGTCACAGTTAGTGCCACTGCTGCTGCCACTGTCCCCACTCCATCATGGGGCCACTTTTGTCATGGTTACTGCTACTGCTGCTGCCACCATCCCCACTCTGTCATGGGGACACTACTGCTGCAGTCACTGTCCCCACTCTGTCATGGGACCACTACTTGAATCTTGTTGTAGTACACTGCTAAGTCCAGTCACGGTCATTCCTGCAACAGGTTGCAGGAAGTCATCTAGGCTTGCACATATGACATAATCTGACTTGTTTTCCTTTTTGTGTTGTTGCTGCTTACCACACCACTTCCCCTCAGCTGTTGCGGGTGTGGTAATTGTCCTTCCCCTATTTATTCCTGCTTCTACCCCAGTTACTTGCGGTTTATAGTTTCAGTGGACATTCTGGTGGATTGGTGTGGTTCTCTCTTGAGATCTGGTTGCTTCCATTTCTTCTTAAAGATAAGTGTCCACTTTCCCTATTATGTTTACCCTGCTTTTCCCTGTTGTGGTTATTTGGCCTTTTACAGACTCCTGTTCATCCTTCCTTTTGGAGGAAAGGGTAGACTCAGCCCTGTCAGTAGTTGCAGGGTCCTATAGGGTCAGTTTGGTTTAGGTTCCTGTGTATGAACTCGCCTACCTTTGAGGCCTGTTCATACTGTAAGTCAGTCAGGATTGGTGGCAGGGTTTCCGGCAGGAGGTGACCTTTACCCTTTACTTGTTTCCTGACCTCATCCCCTTCCCTCCTACGCTTGGTGTGGTTTTCCCCTCCACACCAGAGCGTGACAAGTCCACAGTGATAAATTGGATCTGATGTTTTACACTGACCGGTAATACTGATGCACAGTGACTCTACAGCTAACTGAAGGGATTAAAAAGCATGTGTTAGGACTGTCACAACATGCATTAATATAATATTTTCCCATTACCTTATTGTCGCTGCCTCCATTTCTTTATTTTGTTTCACTAAAAAGCCATTTGGACACTCCTGCAGGTGTGCTCACATGTTGTTTTTTTTTTTTTTTTTTTGCTTTACTTCTTTTATTTTTATTTAACAGAAGGGAATAGCTATGAATCTTGGTGCACACTGTTACTACCACTGCTGCTCTCGTGTCCACTTGAAATAGCAGGCAAGTGGCAGGCATAATATGCTGATGTAACAAGGGATATGTCACTACAGATTATGATACTATCAGCACTGATTGGACAGTGCCAGATTATGTGGAATACACCCAAGAATTGGTATAATATGGCGTATACAAGTATTTACTAAAACAGACATGTTAGGAAAGGTAACATATTCTCTTTAATATAACATGGAATTGTGAACACTATTTGGCTTTGAAATTGCACAGTATTACTTGTTGTGGGAAAAATGGGTCTTTTCGGGTGTTTGGCACACCATGGCTCTTCGTGTTGGCAACATTTCATGCTGTTTGTGTACTGTGTAGATTCATTTTGGCATTGTATGCCACTGTCTGCCTTTCTGGACTATACAGTATACACTATGGATGTCATTTACTATAATGAAATTTCAGGCGCAGATGGCGGCGCAACAACTTCCCCTACACTCACGCCAATTCTAAAATTGTGGGCGTGGTGTTGGCAGGGAATACATGGGCAATAAGAGGCAATGCCATCAGGAAGCAGGGCACAGCCTACAAGAAGAGATTGCAGCTACTTATGTGCCTGGATCTGTTGGGAAGGACAAGGAGGATACTGGCTGACCCGAGCCACCGGAAAGCAGGAACAGAGGGACCAGTGAGCAGAACGTCGGCTGTGTCCACCAGGGTGAGCAGGGTGGTAAAGAACCAGGGCCTCTGCCATAACAATGATTCTTTGTTACTCTGTTTGGCCAGTCCAACCCTGGTTAGACTACTGATTGTTATATCCTATATATGTAACAACTTTTATTCAAATACATAGCCTTCTTCTTTAATTCTAGCATGATATCACTGAACCATGAGCAAACATATCAGTCTTATTCCATATGTATTAGCAGACATGCACATTTAATGTTCAACTATGCAGGTTTTCACTATCCAGTGCCACAAGGAAGTGGGTAAAGCAGTGGAAATATCCTTTATCTATACCCCACTACTCACTGTTTGCTTTTAACTGATAGAATTCCCAGCTTAATCTTCAATAGGTAATTATGAAGGGAAAATATGTAGGATTAAGTAAGGCAACAACAGTATTAAAGCATTAAATGGGTTGTGTAGGAGTTTTATATTGATGACCTATCCTCAGGATAGATCATTAATATCAGATTGGCAGGGGTTCAACCCCTAGCACCCCGCTCACTGTTTGAAGAGGAGGCGACGCTCCATGTGAGCGCTGCTTCCTGTTCATTACACTGTCCATCATCTTGGACGTGAGCGCAATTACTTACTCCAGTCATTTGTGGTCATCAATATAAAACCCCTGGACAGCCCCTCTAAGGTCCCTATACACAGGCTGACACAGCAGGCAATTAGAATGATCAAACCATTAGTTCTCAGTAATTTCCACTCATCAGAGGAGGTGAGAGCTGCATTCACATGCAGAAATCATCTCCTTGGTATGGGGACGAGTGATTGCTCCTGCACTTGACCCATAGAAAACCATTGTTTCTGGGCAGCAGATAGCTATTTACATAACATGACCTACTGCCCAGAAATGATGATTTAGGTGACCTCATCAACCTTGCATGCTCATTGGTAGATTGGTGGCATCTTTGCACAGGGCAATTATCAAGAATAAATGTTGCTAGGGCTCCTTCCTGGTAATTTCCCCAATTGTCAGCCCGTGTAAAGGGGCATTTAGAGTATCACAGAATGAGCCACTGTATGGCAGGGGTAATGTATTCCTGGCAATGTCTCAGCTAGTTAGGCAGGGAATTATAGAGACAAAAGTTAGGATATATCCCTTAAAATATAATTGTGATACTTATTTAACTAATGTTGATACATACACCAGGAAAACATGAAAACATGAAAACTTGAAATGACAGTCAGGGAATCTTGACTACCTAAGGACATCAATCACAGAAAAGTACTGTTTCCTTTTATCATGTAATATCATCCCACATACGCATTGCCAGTTTTATCTAGTTGTTTTGTGGTTTCTATTGGAACGTATTATATCTAGTTGATGGAACATGTACCAATATTGTTGCGTATATGTTGGATTCTTGGCCAGCCTCTCTAAATTATATATCTAAAAGTTTAGTTTCTTTGCATCTATAATTATGATATAGTTATGTTTTTATGATAGTGTACTGGTATTATTATTATTTACATACCTGATAAATACTATTCCACAAGAGTTGCATTTGTAGTACTGCAATAATGAACTGCACATTTCTGTGAGGGTCTTAAATTGTTGTACCAGATTTCATTACATACTGCATAGGATTTGACTTATCTCTGTAAGGTCCTTGGAGATGTTACTTAATGGCCCCATTTCTAAAACAATGTAAACAAACTCCCAATTTAATGTGACAAATCAACTATCAATAATATTGACATGTGAAATAGTGAATTGTGAGGTGATATGGACTGACATGACCTTTCTTCACTAAACTGCAAATATACAGCAATCCAATCACACATGCTATTCAAGGAGTCTACTAAATTTCTCATTTTGATTAGTTGAGACCGTCAAAATTATTAGGCGAAATGTAAATACTTCTGAAATGGGACAATTTCTACTAATTAATGAAGGTATTGCAAAAGACTTGCAATAAGGAAGCCTGATGTTATAGATTACATGAAAGAAAATAAGTTTTGTGATTTGATTGAAATATCACTTATATAATACACATAAAGATGAGCAAATCTATTCGCCGCTTCATAGATTCGTATCGAATCTTGGGATTTTTCAGCTGCGAAGCGAATCCGAATATTAGTCGATTCGCTTCGGCTTTGTACGCATTCGCTACGTAGTTTGTCCTATAAATTATACGCAATTGCATACGAATTAGTTACTATATACGCTGTTGCGTACGAATTCAATTTATTAGCGATCTTTTACTGTTCGTTCGTTTATCGTGCGCAAAAGCCTGGGAAGAAAGCGGTCACCTGACCTAGTAGGCTGGGCTTGCTCTGATTGGCTCAGGCTCAGTAAGCCAGTGACGCTTCATTTCTGCTGCGACTGCTGAGGCGAGCAGAAGCACTGTTGTGAATTTGTGAAGTTCAGAGACACTGTGTTCTTCTAAATGGGGTGTAATTGTAGTGGGAATCTATCATACATATATCAGGGATAGTGCAGGGCCAGGTCAGGGCTAGTAATAATCAGGCAGGGAGAGAGAGACAGGGAGAGACAGGGAGAGACAGGGACAAAGACCAGCTGCAGGGCCACAGAGTGAATTAAAAAATCTTTGGCATGGATAAGCAAAAGGGGTCCAGTTCCAGCCAGACTTTGAGCTTTAAAAAAAAGGAGAAGGTGGCACAGGGCAGCAGTGCCAAAAGACCTGTAGCCGGAGCATCTGCTAGTAATATTCCCAATACTTGGCCGTTGTTCCACCGGGCTAACCCACCAAGGTGCAACATTGTAGTGGAGGAGAAAGCAGATAAGGTAGTGGAGTGGATGGCACGCTCATCTCAGTCTCAGCCGGATGATCTGCTGTCATCTGCTCATACAGTGTCCATATGTAGCCAGGGGTCAGACTCGTCTTGCTCCACCATTCCACTCAAGCAAACCCCGTCATTTTCTGCCACCTCTCGGGCTTCAGTGTTCCCTCCTAGTGGTGTCCCTTCAGCAATTTCTAGGAAAAAAAGCCACCGAAGCCCAACTTATAATCCGGCGGTTATAGAGGACAGCCTCCCTGAGGATTTCTTAGAGGGCAGTCAGATTTTGGACTGCCCGGAATTGTCAGTTGGTGGGGAACAGCCTAATTTGCAAAAATGTGTTGTGGAGGAGTCTGATGAGGAATCTGATGTGTTAGGCCGGAGGACCTGTGAAGCGGAGGAGGATTTGAGCTCAGAGGAGGAGGGTGGTACTAGTAGTGGCAGCAACAGAGGGCAGAGGCGAGTTAGGCCCAGGGCTAGTGCTTCCCTGGAAACTAGCGAGACCCCAAATATAGTGGGGCCGGCACCAGGAAGTAAGCGTGCGAGAAGCTTGGCCAGCTGTGGAGGGCGCACGTCGGGTGTGTGGAAGTATTTTACCACTCTGCCGGGGATAGCAGTATGGCCACGTGTAATTTCTGTAAGCAGAAATTGAGTCTTGGGAAAGCTGCAAATGTTGGGAACACTGCTCTATGGAACCATTTGAAGCGGCGTCATGCCGGCAATTTAGAGCAGCCCAATAATAGTAAAGAGCTGGTTACTTCTCTGGGAGTCCCTTCTGTCAGGCAGGCCGCATCCAGGGTCATAGCTCAGCCCGCATCCCGGAGTGTAAGTAGTACATCCACCTCATCGTCGCCCAGTGCGTGCCTGTCTCCACCTCCTCTCATTCGGCGTGGCCAGGAAGCAGTTTTACGCCACAAGTAATCCAACAGTGCGCAAACTGAACGGATACCTGACAAAGTTGCTGGCTGTGCAGTCTCTGCCGTACCAGCTGGTTGACTGCCCAGCTTTTAGGGAGCTAATGGCTCGCGCTCAGCCACGCTGGCAGGTCCCTAGCCGGCATTACTTTTCAAACAAAGCTATACCCGCCCTTTACTCCCACGTGGCAGAGAATATTGGACGCTCCCTGCAGCTGTCTCTCTGCAGCATGGTGCACGTCACTGTGGACACCTGGAGCAGTGCTTACGGCCAGCGGCAATACATGTCCTTTACTGCCCACTGGCTGAATGTATTTAGTGGCAGTGAGGCAGGAACACCCCAGCAACCCGGTCAATTGCTGTTGGCAACTCCACATGCTTTCCAGCCAGGATTGCAGCAGAGCACCCAACAACTATCCGCTTCCACCTCCACGGGCAGTCCGCCTGCTGGAGCATCAGGGCAGCGAGTTACCCACGCTCCTTCATATCACATGTGTCAGGTGAAACGCTTGTCTTGGCAGTAGCAGCCACACAGGCCAGCGCTTGCTACATTACATGAAGCAGCAAATAGCACACTGGCTGACTCCACGTCAGCTGGAAGTGGGCAAGGTAGTGAGTGTCAATGGGACAAATATAGTGGCAGCGCTGAACCTGGGTCAATTCTCGCATGCTCCCTGTATGGCACATGTCCTAAATGGGTGCAAAGATGGGTGCAAAGATTTCTAGAAACATTCACTGGCCTGCGCACAGTGCTGGCAAAGTCGCGGAAGCTTTGCACTCATTTTAGCCATTCATATGTATCTCGGTACGCTCTGCTGGAACTGCAGCGTCAAAACGGTCTTCCGCCACACCGCTTGATAGGTGACGTGGCGACCCGGTGGAATTCCACTCTTCATATGTTGCAGCGACTCCTAGAGCAGCGTAGAGCAGTGGACGATTTTGTCCAGCAGCAGCCAGAATCTTCCAGCATAGGGAGCAGGTGCGGCTTTGATTTCCGGCAGTGGAGGCTGGTCCGAGATGCCTGCACTGTTCTAAAGCCCTTAGAAGAAGCCACCAAATTGGTCAGCCGGGACAGCTGCGGTGTGAACGACGTCATTTCAATAATATTTGTGCTGGAAAAGACATTCAGGCTCATGCAGCAGGGGGCAATGGGGGAAGGAAATCCCGGTCATTTGTCTACCGGCCGCCATGCTGTCACTGTAGGGGAGCCCCAACGCCAAAGTTCCCTTGTGGAACAGGAGGAGGATGAGGATGAGGAGCTTCAGTTAGAGGAGGGGGAAGAGGAGGAGGATTTTAATGAGGGTGATGTTGATGACCAGGAGGAGGAGGAGGAGACACAGGTGGAGGATGAGACTTTCAGGGACACAGAAGTTTCTCAGAGAGAGGCTGAGATGGAAAGAAGTGGCCTCTCAGGCACGCTGGGCAGGATGGCGAGTTGTATGCTCACATGCTTACGCACTGACAGGCGTATCCTAAACATAAGTCAGACTGATGAATACTGGCTGGCGATGCTTCTGGACTCGCGGTATCAATCCAACATGGGGGATTGTTTTCCTCCCCAGGAAAGGGAAGAGAAATTAGTCTCATTGAGGGAGAAGCTATGTAGTAACCTGGCCAGAGCTTTCAGCCAGCCCCAGCCTGCTGCCAGCATGTCTGAGAAGGAGGTCCGGCCAAGTAATCCACCTTCTGCCACAACCAGCAGCAGACAGTTAAGCCTAATGAGTATGATGCAGGAATTTTTCTCTGCAGGCTCCCAAAAGCTACAGCCAAGTGAGCAGGCCCAGATCACCCGCCTCAATGAGCAGGTTCAGGCTTACCTGCAGTCTGGCTCACAAAGCCTCTTCTCAGACCCCCTGGACTTCTGGGCAGGCAGATTACAACAGTGGCCGGAACTGTCCCACTATGCACTAGGGCTTCTTTCCTGCCCAGCCTCAAGTGTCATGTCAGAGAGGGTTTTTAGTGCCGCTGGGGGGTGGGGGGTGACACCCAAAAGGACAAATCTGTCACCAGGCAGTGTTAAAAAAATACCTTTATAAAAATGAATAAAGGCTGGATTACATCCGAATTTCATACTCCTCTTGCTGATGCTGGTGATTAGATCAGGCCTTGCAGGGCAGAATAGTCTGAGTGCTGTCTTCCCACTGTTGCTGTCAGCCGGGCCATAATTTTACAGCCAAATGTCTAGTGTCATGTCATGGGCTGTGCGAACCCGAAGTCTACAAAACCCTATTTCAAAAGCAAACACTGTTGTCTACCTCCTCCTCCATTTTCTACGCTTGTAGCTGTTGTTAGTTAACGTTACCCCCATAATTAATGTTTTCATGGGTCTGTTCACCACCAGGCCTTCAATCATAATGTTTTCATGGGTCTGTTCACCACCAGGCCTTCAACCATAATGTTTTCAAGGGTCTGTTCACCACCAGTCCCTCAAAAATAATATTTTCATGGGTCTGTTCACCACCAGTCCCTCAAAAATAATGTTTTCATGGGTCTGTTCACCACCAGTCCCTCAAAAATAATGTTTTCATGGGTCTGTTCACCAGCAGGCCATCAATCTTAATTTTTCACGGGTGTGTCTGATGCCCTCCTTTATGTGTAATTAAAGGTGTATCGGAGTGCCTGTTCCTTGTAATTTTTGGCAGACTTGTCACTTTGTGCATAGGCTTTATGAGTGTATGAGTCCCACAACAAGAACAATTGTTCCACAATGTGAATGAGGCCCTTCTTTATACCCCTTGTATTGGAGTGCCTGTTCCGTGTCATTTTTGGCAGCACTTGTGCGTTACGTACATATATGTTTCCTAACAATATTTCTTCACAGTATGTGTACAAAAACATCAAACCACAGGTTATATACCTAATATTAATAATAATAATAATAATAATAATAAACTTTTTAAAAACAGAAAAATACAAAAAATAAATAAAATAAAAATTAAAGCGGATGCCGACGTGCCGCCATCATTTGCTGCAGCTCCAGGTGGTCCAGCTGGAGGCTACGTAGGAGGCGGGTGGCAGCGTGGAGCTTCACGCCAAATCGCCGCATGGCGGCCTCCATCTCGAAGTCAGATGGTATTTCTGTAGGGGTGGAAACAGGAATATAATTAGTATGTAATATCAAGTTAAAGGGGTTATCCCACAAAAAATATTTTAAACTTTTAAAGCAGCACCTGGATCTGAATACTAGTTGCATGTCATGAAATATTTTGTATATCTACTAGAACTGACTCAGTTATTCAGTGAAATATATTTTTAAATAATGAGCCATTTTTTTTCTAAATTTTCTTTGAACTGCTCACTGAGAAGGCCGCACATGCTCAGTTTAAATCTTCAACTGCCTCCTGTCCTGAGCTGTGATAGGGAGAGATGGACATGAGTCCTGACATGCAGCAGAATAGACACTAGTCACACTACCCTTTAGTAACCAGCTTGATGTAGCAGTAATTGGGGCAGATCTCTGGATCTATGTGAGGTGCAGGGCTGTTTCTCGCTTTGTTAAAAAGAGATTGCGAATGTACTATAATTGTAACACCCCAGTGATGGTCTGGACTTCATTTCACTCGACGACCCTCAATTATTCCACCTATCATTTTTGCAGCCAGAGCCACCGCCTGGGGCCTATTCGTCCATCAAGGTAGGAACACCGTGACACATACCCCAGAGACACTGTAGGTCTAAAATACCCTTGGCACTCCTACACTGGGACAAGAGAGACATCTCCCTAGAGGGCCCTGGAGGGGAAGGGTCGCCCCGCTGCAAATGGCGTCTGAGTGCTGCATAATATAATTCACATTTTTGTTAAATATTTTTGGGGTAATACAAGTTTATACTTCTTTAACTAACTTGATTTTAAAATTATTGTGATATGTCTGCTTCACTAACCACTTGGAGAACATAATGTGTACACAGTCTAGTTATCAATAACATGTGGGGTGGCATGATCCTAGTGCTAATTAGGGCTTTGTACTTACGGGGATATCCATACTGGGTGGTCCTCCCAGGGTCCTGGGGAAAACTCTGCTTCCTCTCCCCTGACGGTTGGAGCTACAAAAGATAAAGCATAAATTTAGCTTATATTTTGAACACAGAAGTTCCACCCATTACACTTTTCATTTTACTTACCTTCTACCTCGGGGGGTGTTGGAGGTGTGGGTGGGCTCCTCACTGGCTGGGGTGGAGGAGGGGTAGAGGGGCTCCTCTGTGGTGCTGCAGCTGTAAAAAAAACATTAAAAAATGGCATTACATTTAACTCAAATGAACAGTTGTAACTTCTGATGTTGATACATCTGAATCAGAGGCGTAGCTAACGGGGGGCAGGGGGGGCCACAGCTCCGGGCCCCCCCACCTCTGGTGGCCCAGCAGGAATGGTCTTAGCACAATCATGCCAATACAAGTGAGCACTTCCATTATGGAAGCGCTCACTTGTATGCAGGGTCCCCCATCAGACCTCAGATCAGCCCACCCAGCCATATATGTTTAAAGTAAAAACCTTTCTTACCTGTCCCGCTCTGCGGCTGCCCTCCGGTCCGGCTCTCCACTCTTTTCCCTGGCCGGCGCGCTCTATGACCTGACGCTGCACGCACAATACGCTGATCGGAGGTCTGATGGGGGCACATTAAGCTGATCTGAGGTCTGATGGGGGCAGGGGACTGTTAGTTTACTGATGTAAAAACTGGGGACAGCTTTTCTTTAACATAGGAGTCCCCTTGTTTTTTACTCCTATTACTCCTATATTTTACTGCATTATGTGGTGGTAGAGTATTTAGACTAGGGTATTTACTGTACTTAACAGCATAGAGGATCTAGCAGTTTATACAGTCATCTTTCTAATACAATATTATAACCACAACAACAAGTAGTATGTGCCTGTGAAGTTGGAAACATGCGTTTGGGAGGCCACTAAGAGGGGGGGGCACACTCAAGTATGTTTGGCCCCCCCTGTGCATTCAGCTACGCCTCTGATCTGAATAGTTTGGGGTTGGATCCTATTCCTAACCACTAGTGCTCTTATATCACTGCAGCTGCACTCCCACATAGCCTGGATTAAAAATAAATTAAATATGTTTACACTTACTAGAACTAGAAGCTGAAGGTCCTTCTGGGTCAGTCCGGGCACGTCTCTGATGGTGAGTGCGACGTTGGTGACGTCGCTCTGCAAAATAAATCCGTACACAATTGTTATTATTATGACCGTTTACTAACACTAACTCTATGAAGATATTATGGGTGAGAGGAGGGCGATGTGGTGTGGAGTGGGCATTTCATGTGAAGGGAACATAGAATATCTGGGGTGCTTATTTGATGGAGGGGGCATTTGTTGGGAGGGGTGGGGGGGTTGAATGAATGAATACATGATGTCTGAGTGTCACATTCTGCTGGTGCAAACATAACAGACAGAAATACAGCACATACAATGCACTAGTATACCATAGCTCCAGTCCCAACCATTCCGGATTCGGCGGGACAGTCAGAAACTTAGCGGATGTGTCCGGGAACGGGTGGCTATGTCCTGTGGTCAGCTGTCTTTGCATCCATAGGAAGCAGAGACGGGTGACGGTAAGCAGAAAGCAGTCCCTTCACCTTCCCCCTTGTCCAGTATAATGTCTCCTTGTGGCTGCCCCCATATAGTATAATGTAGGCCCCAAGTTTTATTTTCTTCTAAATGGGTATTTATTTATTGCGGTAAATTTCTTAATATCGTTATCGTGGGAATATTTTTGATATCGCCCACTCCAGACACATTAGCTGCAGCATGAGCACATCTTTGAGTCTGTGTGTAGGAGGATGAAGCGCTAACTATGAAGGGGCATGTAAGGGTACTTTCACACTAGCGCTAGAGATCCGGCAGGTTGTTATGGCCGGGAACAGCCCACCGGATCTGTCTGGATCCGGTATTTGCCTGACACAAAAGGGAGAATGGCCAGCACCATTAACAATAATGGGGGATGGCGCTGATCCGACCGCTATCCGCAAGAACGCCTGGGAATTGGCAGGACAAATACCGTGGAACAGCCTGCCAGATCAATGCCACATATGTGATTGTAGCCTAAGGCAAATTACTGGGAAGGGGCACGTATCTGAGAATACCTTCACTTGTTTGGCTAGGGCTACTCGACGACATGTGTCGCGACATAGTGCACAACTACACTCGCGACTGTCGTGTCGCAGTCGCAGCATGTCGCATGTCGCATTGCGACACCATAGACTTCCATTATAAAAATTGACGCGCAACATCTGCCTTAGCCTCTCTGGGCACTTCAATTTGAGGTCCAACCACTTCCTCTGGACCTGGCCCGGGGTCTGCTCACTCTGACAGTGATGGCGCAGGCCTTGTATCACCCACTCTACTATTTGTTTTTTTTTCTTGGTGCGGGTGTTGATGGGTGCCACTGCCATCATAGCCCAGCTTGTCCATCTTCTGGACCATGTACTTTATCTCTTCAGAGCTGAATGGACACGAACGCCTGCTTGCCGTTGCCATCTTGCAAAATTCGCTCTGACTCTGAGGTTCGTACGCCACGACGTAGCATTGTGCGTGCATTCGCGAGACTTATATTCGTACGCAACAATGTATAGATTAAAAGCTTATAAAGTTGCGTACCTTTTGAAAAATGTACGTTCGTTATTAGTGAGCGAATATTCGCTAATAGCACATAATAACGTATATTTTGTACGCAAATACAACAAATCTATTCGTCGAATATACTAATTTTAGGAAAAGTTCGTCGAATATTCGGCAAATAATTTTTTGCATGATTCGCTCATCTCTACATACAAATATAAATAATACATATAAATATAAATAATACATTATTGCATGCATAATGCACGTCTGAATATACCTATAGTATAAGCTTCTATGGGACAAATCAAGAGTGGACATTAGAGATGAGCTAGTTGATTCTACAGTGATCTGTGACAAATTTCCCAAACCAATCTAATTTCAGCAATTTTGAAACTTTTGTGGTATTCATGGTTTATAAATGGTAAACTGGCATACTAGTGAAAATTATTTTCTCACATTAAAGACTTGGAAAGTAAGAGTCCCATATGCATTGCTTCTACACAATGTGTACTTACTATCTGTGCTTGCCTCTAGGGAAAATGTATGGTTTAAGGGCATCTCTCAGAAGATTTGTACCTATGACTCTGGCTGACCTGTTAAATGTGCACTGAAGACATCTGTGTTAGTCCCATCTTCATATGTGCCCACATTACTGAGAAAAATGATGTTTTAATATATGCAAATGAGCCTCTGGAAGCAACGGGGGCGTTACTATTACACCTAGAGGCTCTGCTCTCTCTGTAACTGCCGCACCCTCTGCACTTTGATTGACAGGGCCAAGCAGGTGTGATCACTTTTACACTAGATGACCCTTTCAAAGTGCATTGGGCGCACCAGTTACAGAGATAGCAGAGTATCTAGGAGTAACAGCAATTTCCTCATCGCTCCTAGAGGCTAATTTGCATGTACAAAAAATGTTCTCAGCAATGCAGGCATATGTGAACATGGGACCAACACAGATGCCTTCAGCTGCTAAGTGCACATGTAACAGCAAGTTTCACAGGTAAAAATCTGCTGACAGATGCCCTTTAAATAGTGCTTGTTGTAATACTATAGTCCTAGAAATGTTCTGCTCTATGATTATTCCAGAATAATAATATGCAATTATTAAGACTTTAAAGGGGTTGTCCCATGAAAAATATTCTATAGTTTTCAAACCAGCACCTAGATCTGAATATTCTTGTAATAGCATATAATTAAAAATTTTGTATAGAGTTATTCAATCAAATATATCTGTATAGCGCCACCTGCTGTTTTTCTTTTTCTTATTTCTTTGCCCAGCTCACTGAGAAAACCACACTTACTCAGTTTTATCCTTCAACTGCCTCCTGAGCTGTTATAGGGAGAGCTGAGACATGAACCTTGAACTGCAGCAGAAAAGACACTCCCCTTGAGCTGTCAGTTTGATATAAATCTAGCAGAACAATGAATGGGGAGATCTCTGGATCCATGTGAGGTACAGGGCTGGTTCTAGCTTTGTTAGAAAGAGATTGTTATGTACTATATGATGTCTGCTTTCCCTTTAAGAAATGATAATCTTTATTGGGGCTAACTGGAATAATTTTCATTCTTGGCAGTGTAAGTGGTAGTGTATTGCCCAATGTCCCCAATTCCAGTCTTGTAGTCCCACACCTTTACTTCTGCACTATTTTTTGACACAGCGTCTTTGATGATATTCTTCTGCCATTGATATTCACTGTAATTAAATAGATTGCAACAAATAGGTTTAAGTGCAAGTTTTTGTATTACGCATATAAACAGCGTGTTAAGATTTTTAAATACATTCAATATTCAGGTATTCACTTTTTAACATCTGGAATATATTTGACCCATAGAAACATAATACATCACATTCCGGGTCTTATTAGTGAAACCAATCAGATCTTTAATTTTTTAATGTTCTCTGGAAGATTAAAAGTGGTGATCTGGTTCCATTAAGAAAACTTGTTTACTATGCAAATGCATAACCCATAAATGTAATGCACTCTCTAAATCTATTAACTAGAAATGAGCAAATCGATTCAGGAGAATCAAGAAGAGAAAGAAAGAGACTTTTCCAGGCAATTGGGGCTCTTTTGATTAAGGTCCAAATTCAGAGCTGAACCAAATCGGCTGGTCAGTTCATCTTGGACCAAAATTGAATTTTAAGAAATACACTCATCTCTACTATGTCACACTGTTTGTTATAAAACCTGGTATGGAATTGATTTTGTTTCCATTAAAAATTGGTTTTCCCGTTTCAGCAAGAAGCTGAACATTACTGGGAAATGGGTTAAAATAAGACATGATCATTAGTAGATCTGCTGCTCCAGTCCTCCTTGTCAAGCTTTGTTTATCAGCCTGCAGTGATGACATCATCTCAACAGGTGATCTATTGCTGGTGATTGGCTGCAGCAGTCATTTGTCAACATGATGTTGCTGCTGCCAAGGGAAAAACGGGAGAGTGATGCTTCATTTTATTTTATTTTACCCCATTCCTTAGTGTTATATATTGTAGTTTTTGCTGAAACTGGACAATTCCTTTAAGATATTTCTAGTAAACATTAGTAGAAGTTCAACATTTAATGCTTAAAGAAAATCAGCCAACAGGTATGCTCCATTTCTGTGCTGTATCAGTAGAATGTTAGAAGGTTGTGTCTTCATAAAACTCTTATTATGATCCTCTTGAATGTCATATGCGGATGAATAATCATCAGGGGTGTCTACTACAGATGAGTGAATCAATTCAGCAAGAATCGGATTTGTTGCAAATTTCCCAGGAGTTTCAGATTTCAGACAATCATCCCTCGTGATTCCCTCGTGATTCGCATAAAATGTCTACCAACTTTTTACACATTAGAACGTTGAGAATATGAAAAAGGATCACATGACCTCAGATGGTGGGCTTAACCCAAATGCCTTACAGACCAGGCCCCTGATTACCGGCACAGCCAATCATGATGAACTATAGGTTTGAGACACTGATGACTCAAAGGATGAGTCATATCCAGTATAAAACAGCCTAACTAGGAGATGCTGCTGCTTTGTGGGGATATACAAGGTAGAGAGTGGCCGTCAGACGGAGGGAGAAAGAGAGAGAGAGAAGAGAGAGAGCGAGAATGATACAGAATCCAGATAGTTTAGTATTAGTCACTGTGTTTTGAAGTGAGGAGAAAAGAACAGATAGAATTACATTAAATTGATAGAGAGAGAGACTTTAGAGAGAAAGAAGTGAGACTTAGACAGTCAGTGTCAGTGTGTTAGTTAGGTAGGCACAGGCAGCCATTGTTGCTGTAGCTATACAATTTGATTTCGTACTTTAACTTGTGAATTACAAATCTTCATCACATCATTCACAAATCTGGTGCTGATAGCATATGGCTGCCCTCTGAAACAGATATCGTGGATGTGAGCTCAAAAAAGTTTTAATTTAGATTTAAATCCTGGTGCTGATAGTGTGCTACTGTTTGCTGATAATAATAATAATAATAATAATAATAATAATAATAATAATAATAATAATAATAATAATTTGGCATTACTAATGCCATTTTTGCATTAAACAACTTGAAAGGCATTTGATACAGTCATGGGATACCACAGTGTGTTATACATGACTTTTCAGGACAATCAAAACTAATTTATTCAGACCGAATCAAATCTGATGGCTGATTCAAATTCCGGGAAATAAACTCATCTCTAGTGGTTACTTTTTAAAATATTCTCATGAAGTCAAAGGGATTGGTCTACACCCTTAGTAATGTCCATACCTGTAAACTGATAGGGATGAGGGAACCCAAACTGCAAAGCTTGGATTCGTACCAAACTTTGCGAGTTCGTGTACCCGGACCAGAACACAGACTTTTTCACTGTTGTGTTTTTTGAATTACAGTACAGTACTTTATCATTTTCCATTAGAACATGGTTACATCAGAAAATATCGTAATTCTTAAGACGGAAAGCAAAGGGAAAACCATTAGAGGCATTCTGTTTTGCATTCCATCATGATAGAAATCTATGGGCGGCATAACAGATCTGTCCTGGTTTCTGTTATGCAGGACAGGACTCCTAAATAACGGAAACCAGGATGGATCCGTTATGCTGCCCACAGACTTCTCTTATGACAGAATGGCTCTAAAGGTATCCATTTTGCTTTCCATCTTAACAATGCCATTATTTTCCGATATAACCATGTTATAATGGAAAATAATAAAGTGAAGTTCTAGTCCCCATTGACTTCAATGGGGTTCAGGTTCGGGATCGAGCTTTGACCTGAAGTTTGGCCGAACTCGGCGAACTTGAACTTCCACGGGTTCGCTCATCTCTACTCTTAGACATAAAGCAACCCCTTAGACACAGCATAAGTAAAGTTTCTTAAAAATAAGAAAAACTCTACAGGACATGAGATGCCATTTAAATGGATACTTATTAGAAAACATACTATAAGATAACAGATTAGAACTAAAAAGAAGATGGCAGAAGGTATTTGAAGGAAACTTTTAAAGAACCAACCTACTTAATATTCATACAAGCATAAAGTAATGAGGTTCTGCTGTTTACCTTAGAGATTTCTATCAAAATGACATGTATATTATACTATTGTAAGGCTATTGATTTCTCAACCCCGCACATTCTAAATGGCAGATCTTCGTTAAGCTACTTATAGCCCTTCTTTTGACAACAGTTTTTTTTTTTCAATAGATAGGAGGCTAGTAACATCATTAGATACATCTTGGTCATTTAGCGCATGTATATTGCTCTTACATAATTTACTTGGGTAAGAAGGAAGAAATCGCTCTACATGCACATTGAGCAGTTATTTATTGAGCTGCTCTCCATACACCAAAAGGTTTCTTAAGTGTATACAGTATAGCATATGTGTATTTTATTCGCAATAATTAGTAGGCACATGTACAAATATGTCACATACAGCTGCGTTGGAAACCAAATCGTGGTCTATGGGATCAGGAGATTTTAATATTGATTATTTTGTCAGTGATTGTCATGTAGATCAGTTTTTCTCAACTCCAGCCCTCAGGGCCCACCTACCGGTCATGGTTTGGTAATATCCTACAGAATGAATACCTGTGGTAAGTCCTGAAGCATTGACAATACTGATATTACCTGCTCAATACTAAGAAATTCCTAAAAACATGACGTGCCGGGGGTCGTGAGGATTAGAGTTAAGAATCACTTACAGTGTATAGATGGTTTGCATACTATTCATGTAAGCACTTCATTGTTATATGAAAATCTATCTATCTATCTATCTATCTATCTATCTATCTATCTATGTAATATCTATCTATCTATCTCTCTATCTATCTATCTATCTCTCTATCCATTCATAGATGATATTGATCAATCTATCGATCTATCATCTATCTGTATGGAAAGCATAATATAATGCTGTTTTACCTTCAATTCCAGTTCTTACGGTATATATACAGTGTCTGAGTTTGCACTTTTATTTCCATTTTTAATCTATCTAGTAAAATAGCAAGTAAATATTTAATGACAATGATTTTATATGTTAGAGGGATGTTTTTATATCTTAGACTATCTGTATCTATCTTTCTACCTACCTATCTATCTATGTACTGTATGTTTCAAACCTCATAAGGAAAATCTCTATAGCCTTGGTTTGCACTAGATACTGTACATTTCATAACCATGTGCAATGCATTGTATGTTATAGTGTAGGTTGATTGGAATTTTACTTCACTGATTATTTTCAGTACAGTTTAATACAACAGACGCTGTAACCCGGTATAATATATAAAATGTCTATCCCTTAAATTTAGAGCCTGATGAACCAGATTATGTTGCTCATCCTTCTATGTCATTATACAGGAGCTCTGCTTCATAATGGAATTAACCAGTGGATGCCCGGTGGATACTTCTGCAGGTATATAGCCTGTGAAAGTCATTTCCTTTCCCTGCATTATCTATGCTGCAATAAGCATTATATATATATATATATATATATATATATATATATATATATATAGTTAACTAAATGACCTGCATTACTGATATTTATTCCTTAGAAAATGCATTTTATTGCTCACTATTAGTAGTGTTGTAGGGTGGGTTGTAATACTGAGTATAAAATATTTGTTTCCCACCTTTTTAAGTCCAGGGCTATAGCTTATGTAACCTTAGTTCTACCTTAACTGGATGTTGAAGGAAGTGTTGCCAATATATAAAGTGCAAGCTGTCCACAGTTCCCCTCTAGTGTTTCCTCCAGAGCCCTGCTAGTCACTGACAGCAGTTCCTCGACAGCAGAGATTTTGCTTAGTCACATGTCCTGGCATGCCTTAAAATCCTGACTGGTGTTTGGAAGTCTCATTGTGACCCAGACTGACATCATGTACTGCAAAGCAATGTGAACCAATACAATCTGAACAGTCTTGGTACTTTACCAGGAGCTACTGAAACACAACAAGGCTCAACAATTGAAAGAGCTACAATTTACTATGGGAATATCTGTTTAATATGCTGCTTGATCTGCCAGGTTTATAGCCTAGCAAATCTGAATACAAATGTTGATGCAAATGAGGATTCATTATTCCTACAATGTCTTTGTGTTTCAGCTTAATGCAGCTTGGTCTCTGTGATAGGCTTCAGGAGCATGGCTTTCAAGACAGTAAGAAATCGGGATGGAGAAAAATAGAAAGATAGCAGAAAAGAAGATAAAAATGGAGACGAAGAAGAACATTAGGGTTTAATATTGGAGCAGTGTAGAATGCATCAATGTTAGCATGGACAATAAAAAGCAAGCACATTTGCTTACCCAGATTACCAGCACTGAATATGAAGGAGTTAAGAAGTCAGGACATTATAATTAGAGCCAGAACAGTCTTTTTTTCCCAATGATTATACTATATTGTGCCCATCATCCAGAAAGTGTCCTATTTCCTTCCACGTTTCAAAATTCTTTCATAATTACAGACCTCATCGACTAGAAGACACCATTCATTCAGTTCTCTACCAAAGATTACATACAAATGAAAAGCGAAAAAAAAAAGACCTTCTAATTTTCATTTTTCCGTGTAATTCCCTCTACTGAGATATTCTGCTTCTAATACACAGCACAGTACAAGAAGAAAAAATAGAAAATGTAAGCACAGTAAAATACATAGATTTATTACAAGTAATGGATTACAAAGGGTGCATGGTTTAAAATCAAACGAATGCCCCTTGCATATAAAACACGATTAAAACATACATCTCATCATGCAGTTTTCCCGTATTCCGCAGATTTAAATACCTGTTCCAGAAAAAAAATTAATAATGCACTCTTGGTTCAATATCTAAAGGATTTTTGATGTTAAGCATATGCGATAATTCCAAGTCGATGCTGTAGGCTTGTTTTGTCATCCATAAATAAAGCGCATTTGCATCCGTTCAGTCAAATTAACTCCATTAAATTCTGCGGTTATAATTAGCTCCTTTCCCAGTCTCGTACGTTCGGATGCTCGGGTGCTTGCCGTTTTGATTAAATCCACCATTGTCTTCCAATAGCTGGTACTAATTCTTCCAGGGAAATATTCATTTGAGATGTTATTTTATTCTGCACTGCTGTTAGTTGTTTAATTTACACCAAGTCCCTGCAGTGCTTTCCTTTAAGCCGTCCTCTTTGTCTTGCCTTTGAAATTTACCAAATCGTACAAGAAATCAATACTTAATTGATTATTCACTTTTCTGCAGCTTCAAACAGCAAGCACACATAAGATTCTAAAGTAGGCAACCCTGTTTCCATCGCAGAAGGTTGCTTGGTGGCAAGGATAGACTAGTCTCCAACAGCAGACACTTCCCGAGCTGTGCAGTGGTGTATGGTGCCAGCCTCCGATAAAGAAAACGAAGATACTCTAATGAAACAGGAAATGTTCCCTTGTGAGACAGATCCATCTTAATGCTTTAAACAAAAAAAAAAAAAAGCTGATGCAGAAGCAATAGCATACATACTCTCCTCTTGCAGTTCGCCTTTTATTTCTTCGCTTGACCTGTGGCAAGTTCGAAAAGGAGAATCCGGAGAATGCCACCAAATTCCTTGAACCCCCACAAAGTAAATGGATGGTGGTGGTGGTGGGGGATTGGCACTTTACCTTTTCTGTGCAGGAAAGGATGGCAAGCACGTATCATTGCGAAATGTAGGACAATTTCAAGTGAGGGAGAGAAAGCAGAGCAAGAGACAGATGGCGGATCTGGCCACGAGCCAAAGTCAGTGAAATGAATTACATTGCTGAATAACTGTACATCATTGATTTTACCACTTGTTGCCGTATGGCTTAAAAAAAAAAAAAAAAAAATCTAAATTTTTTTTTAAAAAAAGGCCTTGATGTTGGCAGGAATTCCCTTATGCGTCATGCCCCAGACAACTTCAGATACATAAGTCACCATGCTGATAGCACTATAGCAGCCGTGTGCCTTGTGTGGGTGTCTAGGAAGATATGAAGATGAAAACAATCACGGCAATCCAGCCATTTTGTGTAATGAAGAATTGAGCACTGGCATTCAGACACGTTGCTATGTGCCGCATATTAATGCATGCTGAGTAGACATCCTCCCCCTTTTGCTATGAGTGGCACTAAGACGAAGACCTCAGCCACAGAGCAAGCAAAAAGATATGCAAGGAAGCATATCACCGCTACCATATTTAATGTGGCATGTACAATACCATACAACAACTGGTTGCTGTCTCTGCAGACAAAAGCAGATCCCCAGGTTACAATGTTTGGGTGTTTTACAAACATGCACGTGCAAAAAGGAGGAAAACAATCGAAATAAACTGTTCAATAAATGCCTCATGCCAAGGATGAAGGGAGATATTATGGCATGCCCAGGGGGGCTTTGGAAATCAAATGCAATGTTTGAGTAGCACAATTTGAGGTACATTATATTAAAAAAAAAAAAAAAAAAAAAAGCAATTTGAATTGCCAATGAGGCGACACATATCTGCATGCTAATTAGACCTGTGTCATACTAAGTCTGCAGGCTTCTCTTGATGGTTAGAACACTCATCCAAGCTCTGCAGAGATATTTTTCTCCTTCCTGCATAAATTATCAGCTTTGTTCTGCTGATCATTTGCAGCAAACAAACATGAAATGTAAGATCAAAAGGCGATTCTGAAATTAAAATTATTGATTGCTGGAGCCTAGATTTCAGAATCTAATTAGAAGAGGCACAAACAAAAGCTGATATTATTACAGATTGTGCCTGAGCAAGCAGCCAGATAGAACAAGGTCTGTAATTTATCTTTGTTTATGCAGCCAAGGATATTAAAAATGTAATTAAAATGGTAAAATGAGATGATCAGAAATAGCCACCTAGTGGCAAGTATATTATTTTAAATGAACGAGCTGTGTAAATAACAGTGCATTTTCCAATTACAGTTTTAACATCCCGTCAAAACAGGCAGTGATATACCCGAAGAAAAGAAAAAAGCGGTGGATAGATCAGGGCGCTGTTTCTCAGAAGTTGAAACACAGTGGTTTATTTTTATATGCATTAAAATCATCACGTGTCTGATGAAGAAAGGGGATCCCCTTCAAAATGTGTTACACAAGAATTTTAATGTACAGTATATGCTTTTAACAAATAAACAACTTTGTTTTAACTGCTGAGGAACAGCACCCAAATCTATCCTGCTTTTTCCTTTAAGGATATAACTGCATTTTGGGATCTCATCAGGATCACCAATGGGAAAGGTTCAGCATTCCACCTTGGAATGTGCCAAGACCATCATCCCAGTGGCTGCTTTACTATATGCTTATATTATTCTATATCCAGTAGGACGCTATTCATCTTGTTTCAGTGTCCTTTTACAAATGGTTTTACTAGGGTAATGGACTTGAAAACCAGAGTGCTGGAGGATCCCCCAGTGGGCACAGGCTCTGATGCAATAGTGAGCCCCAAAGGTACAGGAGAAAAAAAAATATTTAGCACAGGCTTTAGAGATAATCACTTGCCACTAGGGTTTATGGGGCACATTTATTAAGACCAGTGATTTATATGCCGGTCTAAGTAGTGTCTGTGCTGCTGGAAGAAGAGGCAAAATCATTTGGAGGTGCAGGCCTCTACATAATTTTGTTACTTCCTCCGGCAGGACGTGCGATCATCTAAAATATACACCAGCTCCCCTGCTGCTACAGATTTAAGCCATTTTGTACGCCAAAAACTGACCTACAAGATGATGATTGAGACGGGCCTTTCTCTGCCATGCCACCTTTTTTAGACCTGTCGGCAAAGAGGTGTGAGCCGGGGAAAGTCACAGATTTTGTTACAAAATGGCTTGCGACAAAAAGTGGTGTATATCAGTTAATAAATGAGACCCTTTTTATTTTATTCAAAACCTATTAGATATCATTGATGATATAGGGTTTAGGCCCCCAAAATAATATTCTCTTGTGGACCCAAGGAATCTCAGTCTGACACTGGGTTTTACATTGTGGAGTACTTTGTGGCTCTCTCTCATGAAAACATGCAGGACATTATGTGTAATCTATATGGAAAACAGTATAAATGAATGATGTAGGGTCCTTGAAAAAAGGGATACCGTAGTTGAAAAATGCAAAGTTTAAGTACATTATTGCATACTGAAATTTAAACATTTGTTGCCATAAACTATCTTTATTGTCTTGTAAGTTAGAGAACTTTATTTATTTTCAAGAAATTAATTTATTAATTATGGTTTCTTTTACTCAAAGGGTTGTGGGTGCCCAAAATCTATATTGGTGAGCATCTCAACGAGACTGGTATGCCCCTACAGTATTGTAAAAACTTGCTGTAGTCTTCTAAAAATACATGGTAGTAACAAGTAAGGACTTGTGTGACCCAGTGTTGGTCCCAAGTATTTGGATTTTTAAAACTGTGTGGCATTGGGGATGAAATGTTAACTTGGAAGATAGGAAGTAGTGCATTTTCATTGTGGTGGCTCAGTGAATAGGGATGTTGCCTTTCAGAGCTGGGGTATGGCGTTCAATTCTGACCGAGGACAGAATTTGGGTGATGTTTGAATGTGTTTGCTGTGTTTGCATGGGTTTTCTTCAGGTATTTCAACTACCAATAAGTTAATTTGAAATTTAAAATGTGAGCTCCAATGGGACTGGTATGATAGGTGACAGCACTGTGGAATGGGTAAGTGTAAGTGCTATATAAGTAAATACAATGACAATTATATTCTAATTAGTGGTTCAAGTCATTTGTAAAGGTAGCCGAATGACTTGAGGAACAGCACTCTTGGGAATTGCCTTATGTTTGTATGACTTTTTTTTTCTTCTACAGTTTGCAGGGTCTTTTTTAAGTTGAGCTGATTTGGCCTTATTATGACTTTTACGTTACTTTTAGGCTATGTTTAAATTATTTTTAAAAAGCTGTGATGCATCAGCAGGTGGCTTTGATGGACTCTGAGCAACAAAAACTGGGGTGAAAATGGACAGGGACCTGGGATATAATTTTCAAGTTCATGTATAAGAACAGCTATGGTTAATAGACCCTATGAACAACACCTCCAAAAATTTACTTTTCCTTGACTATGAAAATCCAACTTTATTTAAATGCTTCATATATTTTCTTAATTACACATTTCACTACAATTGTCACACATATGGCTTAGTTGGACCTTTCAGTAAAAACACTTATCTTAATTTAGGATATTAAAAACACAAGTAAAACACATAATTAAAAGTACCGTATAACTACAGTATTATAATACACCTTAGACACAAAAGTTCAATCTCTCACATTGTACTATATTAGGTTTAAACATTTTCTAATTAAAGCGACAAATAGTCAGAGTTGGCAAACAAATCAATCATTTTCTAGCCGTACATTCTCAACCGCTAATTAGGAAATAAAAATAATTTCAAAATAAATTATTTGTATTAATAAACTGGAGCAGTCAAAGATGATCCTTCCTGTAATATTTTATGCAATGCCTTTCAATACATTTCCAGCATAAAGGGTGCAAATTATTTTAATATTCATTATGTATTTTGTCTTAACGAGGTCACATACTGTACAAGCTGCACTTGAAATGGCTAATTAATTATTAACATGTGGTTAGAGTTCTGCTTTACTACAAACACTACACCTATTTTACTAAATCATGATCTGGTGACAGATGCAAGAGATTTCAAGGCGCCAACAGTGCATATTGCCTTCTGCCCATCAATCTGATGGATTACTAATTTCTAGTAAATCAGGCTCAGAGACTAAAAGTTGTAAGAAGATACATGCTTTATAGTGACAGGAGAAACCTCGGCTATCTCAAGCATAAAATCAGTAGCATGCTGGCTTATTTTACCTAGTCATTCAGCTGTTTCTACAATACATGAAATCTGCCATTCACAATTAAGCATTTTCTGGCCAATTAAAGTATATTTTGCTCATTCAAGTAGAAGATTTTTATAAAAGAATGGCCTTCTGAATACTGAGTATGGCTTGTTTCAAAAATTAAATCTCAAGGGAGAGTATTATCGTCACAAGCCCATATACCTGACATTTTCTTTTACAAATTTTGCCAGTGTAAGACCCCCTGCCACTTTGTATGGTCTTCTTTAATACATTTCGGTATTAAATAATCTTTAAAGGACCAGAGATTACACTGTTTAGAGGCTCTTCAGTTCTTAGGTATTAAAAATACCAGCAGGTTAACAGGATTAATATACAGTATCTCACAAAAGTGAGTACACCCCTCACATTTTTGTAACTATTTTATTAAATTTTTTCATGTGACAACACTGAAGATATGACGCAGGGGGAACGTCCTTGTATAATCTGGTCATTCATACTCCCTGGACCTCCTGCGAAGTGTATCCTTGTCCTGCACAGCCACCCCCTTTTTTATCATTTATTTATTTATTTTTATTAAAACCCTACATTTCATTAGCAGTAATGGATTTCTCCATTTTTACCCCCGATAGAGGGGGAAACGCGTCGGGTAGTAGGGGAACTGGGACCCAATAGGATTTAATAGGGTTATTTCAGAATAGGCACGTGGACAGAGAGTCTTCACCATTAGGAGACTTCTCTGGGCTGAGGTTTACATGGGGAGATCTCAGGGAAAGATATCCTTCCCTATGTGAGATATCCTCATTTGATGTGATATTGTTGTCTATCCTTTTGACTATAGTATTGATTTAATCATCCAACGTCTGGACCTATTTACTGATCATAATTTATGAATTGCTACGTATTTGACCTCCACTATAGGTCGTTGTTTTAACTAAGACTAATAAAGATTGAGTGTTTTTAAGGGCCTTTTTTCTTGATTTGTTTAGTATTCCTAAGCTCCGTAGGTCTCATATGTGCTATCTAGGATATATATGTATTGTGTGTCTGATAGTTTTTTAAATTTGGTTTCCCCTCAAGATAACTCAACACACAGCCATTAATGTCTAAACCGCCTTCAACAAAAGTAAGTACACCCCTAAGTGAAAATGGCCAATTGGTGCCCAATCAGCCACTTTCGCTACCCGATGACATGTGACTCGTTAGTGTTACAAGCTCTCAGATGTGAATGGTGTCTTAAAGGTGTGTTAAATTTGGTGTCATCGCTCTCACGGTGGTCACTGGAAGATCAACATGGCACCTCATGGCAAAGAACTCTCTGAGCATCTGAAAAAAAAGAATTGCTGCTCTTCATAAAGATGGCCTAAGCTGGGGGGTCAGCTTGTCAGTTCTCAGACCATACACCACACACTGCATTAAATTGGTCTTCATGGCTGTCATCCCAGAAGGAAGCCTCTTTAAAAGATGATACACAAGAGAGCCCGCAAACAGTTTGCTGAAGTCAAGCAGACTAAAAGATTACTGGAACCATGTCCTGTCGTCTGATGAGACCAAGATAAAATTATTTGGTTCAGATGGTATCAAACGTGTGTTGTGGCAACTAGGTGATGAGTACAAACACGAGTGTGTCTTGCCTACAGTTAAGAATGGTGGTGGGGGGTGTCATGGTTTGGGGCTGCAATTCTAGGGTTTTATATCACTAGATAAAAGCTTATAATTATTCTGGTCAGGATTTATGAGTATTCCACAGAATTAATACCTGTGGTAAGTCCTGATGCACTGACACTAACTATATCACCTGCTCAATACTAAGGAAATCCTGAAAACATGACAATTACTCCCACATATATTACTTAATCAATCAGGCTTATGCTCTGAGACATCGCTTCAGATCACATGGATGGAGGCAGCAACAGCCTTACTGAGGATGACGGTAGGTAGTCAGCAGCAGAGACATGATGACGGCAGTGGCATGATGGAGGCAGCAGCAACTATACAAAACACAATGGCAGGCAGGCTGCAGAAGTGGCATGATGGAAGCACAGCAGGCAGCAACAGTGGCAAGATCGGGCTCAGACCTCAGACACAATTACTCCCACAAATATTAATGAATCAATCAGGCTTATGCTCTGAGACATCGCTTCAGATCACAAGGGTACCCTGAACATTGTCTTAGACCAGCATTTCGAATATCCCTGGCAACAATCTGAGCACAATCTGACCTATTGTGACATATGATGCAGCAGCTACGGAGATTAGGCAGATTATTTTCAAATACTAGTGTAGCACCCTAATTGGGACCAGAATCAGTGCAGTGTGGATGTGGGAAAGGCAATGTAATAAGAGGCATGTATTACTAGTACACTACTAGTAGTGGTAGAAGTTGCAGATGCTTTGCGCTAACAACGGTGGAAGTAGGGGATTAGCAGCAAGGAGCAGCAGCAGCTGAGGCGGCGGCAGCAGCAGCAACCATATGGTACATGTTGGCAGGCAGACAGCAGCATGATGGAGGCAGCAACAGCCTTACTGAGGATGACGGTAGGTAGTCAGCAGCAGAGACATGATGATGGCAGTGGCATGATGGAGGCAGCAGCAACTATACAAAACACGATGGCAGGCAGGCTGCAGAAGTGGCATGATGGAAGCACAGCAGGCAGCAACAGTTGCAAGATCGGGCACCGTCAGCTAGATCTATTCAGTAGCCTCAGCCAGAGGAGCATAAAAATCCTCCACATTTCAGGCTTGGTTCATTTTGACACTGGTGGAGGATAACTTGGTCCATTTGGGTATCACCATGCCCCCTGTGGTGCTGAAATCCATGGGATTAGGGAACAGGATATGCACTAGAGACTGGCAAGAGTTAAGGGAGGCCTGAACCTGGCCGTTGAGACTGGAGCTTTCGACTTGCTTACTGACCTCATCCTGGTGCAGCACGTGGAAAAACTGCTCCATCATGTTGAGGAGACTGAGCTTGCTGCTGCTACTACAGCTGCTGCTTCTGCTGCTAGTGGCAGCAGGAGGGAGCGGATTCTGCAGGGGACAGAGAGGACCTCCTTTTGAGACACACTAGTGGCAGGGGTCTGCTCAACGAAAGCTGCGGCAAGGTGCATACAGGGTTTCCTAGTTAAAACCTAATTTGTCCTCCCCCATTTTGCTTTAATCGTAAGGGTCTAAAAGCATGGCCATCCAATAATCATTGGGTGTCCTGGCCGGTGTCACTATCATCATCATACTCTTGCTTTTCCAACTCCCACTCTGACTCCTTTTACTCCTCCAGTGGCAGTACCTCCTCCTTCCCCATCACAGACAAGGTTATGATTTCTCTATTGTGAGCCGGATGTTCTGTTCTGCAAAAGGCTGAACACACATGGCTGGTATCCGTGTTTTGTGGATCCATGATTTGCAGATTGCAAAATGGAAATGCTTGTGTGCATGAGGCTTAAGATGAAGGCTTTGTTGATATATTCCATGTGGTGTGTGTAGTGAGAGTTCGGGAGAAGGTGAGGGCTCCGTACCCTCTGCTGCTCCTCTAGAAATGAATGGAGTGGTCACACACATGACCGACCAGCCACTCCATTCATTTCTATGGGAATTCCAGAGATAGCCAAAACTCCTGTTCATCTGGTAATCCTGTTGTTCATGCAGGAACACTAATTATCGTAAACCCACCTTTTTACAGAGAATGCCATCAATCACTGATAACACCTCCCCGTGTACAGATATCAGTGACTGAAACCATTTCTGTACACATACTTACACAGAGAATGCTATCAGTCACTGCTAACACCTCCCACACGTACAACTATCAGTGACTGACAGTTATCTCTGTATAGACACTTACACAGAGAATGCTATCAATCACTGATAACACCTTCCCCATGTACAGATATCAGTCACTGACAGCTATTTCTGTATATACACTTACACAGAGAATGCTATCAATTGCTGATAATGCTTCTCCCATGTACAACTATCAGTGAATGACAGCTATATCTGTATACACACATATACAGGGAATGCTATCAATCACTGATAACACCTCCCCCGTGTACAGCTATCAGTGACTGACAGCTATCTCTGTATATACACATATACATGGAACATTCAGTTACAGACGGCAACTCCCCATGAAAAAGTCAGAAAAAGGAGACATTTAAATGAATAAAATACAAGTTTTACTAAATCTTTTTCCACATACAGTGCCTTGCGAAAGTATTCGGCCCCCTGGAACTTTTCAACCTTTTGCCACATTTCAGGCTTCAAACAAAAAGATATAACATTTAAAATTTTTGGTGAAGAATCACAAGTGGGTCACAATTGTGAAGTGGAACGAAATTTATTGGATCATTTAAACTTTTTTTGTAATAATAAAACTGAAAAGTGGGGCGTGCAAAATTATTCGGCCCCCTTGCATCAATACTTTGTTGCGCCACCTTTTGCTGCGATTACAGCTGCAAGTCGCTTGGGATATGTCTCTATCAGTTTTGCACATCTAGAGACTGAAATTCTTGCCCATTCTTCCTTGCAAAACAGCTCGAGCTCTTTGAGGTTGGATGGAGAGCGTTTGTGAACAGCAGTTTTCAGCTCTTTCCACATATTCTCAATTGGATTCAGGTCTGGACTTTGACTTTGCCATTCTAAGACCTGGATACGTTTATTTTTGAACCATTCCATATTAGATTTTGCTTTATGTTTGGGATCATTGTCTTGTTGGAAGATACATCTCCGTCCTAGTCTCAGGTCTTTTGCAGACTCCAACAGGTTTTTATCCAGAATGGTCCTGTATTTGGCTCCATCCATCTTCCCATCAATTTTAACCATCTTCCCTGTCCCTGCTGATGAAAAGCAGGCCCAAACCATGATGCTGCCACCACCATGTTTGACAGTGGGGATGGTGTGTTCAGGGTGATGAGCTGTGTTGCTTTTACTCCAAACATATCATTTTGCATTGTTTCCAAAAAGTTTGAATTTGGTTTCATCTGACCAGAGCACCTTCTTCCACATGTTTGGTGTGTCTCCCAGGTGGCTTGTAAACAAGACTTTTTATGGATATCTTTGAGAAATGGCTTTCTTCTTGCCACTCTTCCATAAAGGCCAGATTTGTGAAGTGTTCGACTGATTGTTGTCCTATGCACAGACTCTCCTACCTCAGCTGTAGATCTCTGCAGTTCATCCAGAGTGATCATGGGCCTCTTGGCTGCATCTCTGATCAGTCTTCTCCTTGTTTGAGATGAAAGTTTAGAAGGATGGCCGGGTCTTGGTAGATTTGCAGTGGTCTGAAACTCCTATTTCAATATGATCGCTTGCACAGTGCTCCTTGGGATGTTTAAAGCTTGGGAAATCTTTTGGTATCCAAATCCGGCTTAAACTTCGCCAACAGTATCACGGACCTGCCTGGTGTGTTCCTTGGTCTTCATGATGCAGAACCCTGAGTCTATCACAGAGCAGGTGCATTTATACGGAGACTTCATTACACACAGGTGGATTCTATTTATCTTCATCAATCATTTAGGACAACATTGGATCATTCAGAGATCCTCAATGAACTTCTGGAGTGAGTTTTCTGAACTGAAAGTAAATGGGCCGAATAATTTTGCATGCCCAACTTTTCAGTTTTATTATTACAAAAAAAGTTTAAATATTCCAATACATTTTGTTCCACTTCACAATTGTGACCCACTTGTTGTTGATTCTTCACCAAAAATTTTAAATGTTATATCTTTTTGTTTGAAGCCTGAAATGTGGCAAAAGGTTGAAAAGTTCCAGGGGGCCGAATACTTTCACAAGGCACTGTACCTATACATTAATCTGCTCAGCTCCTTCTGCTTTATAACATGCTGCCGGCAGATAGCACTTTGCAGTGACAGATCCTCTTTAAATACAATGTAGGACTCTAAATTGAGAAATTCACTTATTTAAATGAAGTCTAAATAATCATTTGTTTAACATGCAGTAAATATAATTAATTCTGATCTTTACCCGCCCAACAATGGTTTTTTTTAACCTAGCAAAAAAATAAAAAAAATAAACTATGAATACATTTATTAGATGAAAATTAACAAACCTTCAGTACAAAATCTAAATGGCAATTTGTACTGATGTGTTGCATTGGGGCCATTCATGCCACAGAGAATTGCATGTTATCAGTTAATTCTCAGCAATAATAAAGAAAGTGATTACAACTTTCATTCAGCTTCAGCTTGTTTCATATCATATCTAGTAAGCCACCTTCCACCTACATAAAAAGGATTATTTCTTTAATTATCAGTACTTGTGTTCTCATTAAATCTTAGCGACAATTGTTTAATGACATTCTGATTCTGCATGAAAAACTTCAGGAGCAAAGTACATTTTTTATTATTGTAATGGATTTTAATATCTACAGGTCATCTGGGAAAGATATTAATTTCACTTACTTTGTTTTACACTGGGAAGAAACATGTAAGGTCAAAAAATGATTTGTGATTTAGTGGTGACGTGACGTTGACTTTCGATAAGCAGCACATCTTAAAGAAAAAAATAATGGATAAATTATTTCATGTATTACATTTTCTCTTTTAGTTGAAGTTAATTTCTTTCAAAATGTGTGTAGCTGTTAAAGGCTATGTATACATTCCGGGACGATTTTTTAATGGTTGCATTTTACTCATTTTAGGCTAAAATCTTTTTTACAAATGGTCTTTATTCAAAATGTTGAGCCCCTTTCTCTGTGTAGCTTTGAGATTCTCTAGTAGCAGGATCTGTGGGAAGGAAAAATACCACCAGTACATACTAAATGGTAAAACACTGAGTAACACTGACATGGAAAAAGTGAACAGCAAACGTAACTGTAGAACCCAGTGTTCCAGTGTCATGCAGCTGCTGTGAAAGTCAATATGTTATGGAGTGTATCAAAAGGGGTATAGATGCACATGATGAGAACATAGTCCTGCCACTTTACAAATCACTCGTCAGATCACACATGGAGTACTGTGTACAGTTCTGGGCTCCTGTGAACAAGGCAGACATAAAAAAGCTGGAGAAGGTTCAGAGGAAGGCAACTAAAGTAATAACTGGAATGGGTGGACTACAGTAGCCAGAAAGACTATCAGAGTTAAGGTTATTCTGTTTAGAAAAAAGACGACTGAGGGGATATCTAATAACTATGTATAATTATATCAGGGCTCAGTACAGAGATATCTCCCATCATCTATTTATACTCAGGAGTGTGACTGTATCCTCTGCATCTAGAGGAAAGAAGGCTTCCACACAATCATAGAAGAGGATTCTTTACTGTAAGAGCAGTGCAACTATGGAACTCTCTTCTAGAAGAGGTGGTAAACTAACTAAAAGAGTTTAAGAGGGGCATAGATGGATTTCTGGAGTGTAATAATATTACAGATTATTGCAGAATAATAGATTGAACTGATAGATGTGTTTTTTTGCACTTTTGCACAAAGTGAAAGTGAAATTAGAATTCACAGAGTAGTCAGTAATTAAACGAGAGGTAGAAAGTAGAGATGAGAGAAACGGTTTGTCACAGTTAGTTATCCGCACGGATATTAGAGTACTCGGCAGTACTCGGTACTCGGCCGAATAGCGCGTGATATTCGTGTTTTTTTTAAAACTCCTCCCTGCATGTTTAGCACCTATTTCTTAGCCAATAAACATGCAGGGAAGGATGTGGGACCTCCTGCCATGACCTACTACCTTTTTCTACATGTTTAGGAGTGATTGGCTGCCTGCATCAGGTGACCTGCTATTATATAAGTTGGGACCCCGGGGGCTCGGATCACACACCTTGTGGTTTTAGGAGAGGGAAAGTGTGTGTGTGTGTGTGTGACAGGAATAGCGATAGCGTAGGAGATAGGAGGTAGTAGTGTGTATTAGGCAGGGATCTGCATTTGTGACCCAAAAGTCTTTTTAAAGACTACACTTCAGCTACAGAAGTACGATTCAGATTTCTGCAAGCAGCACAGCAGATATATACTGCAGTCTATAGAGTCACTGTCTGACCCTACAGATACAGAATACCCTACAGTGTTGCTTGCTGTAATCTGTGCTGTATATCATACAGTAGGTGCTCTCACAGTGTCATATAGTGTGTGATACTGTAAGGCATCTATTCTAATAAAGCTGATACGTACATTAGTAGAGTGTGTATACTATGGGGCGTATTGTGCGTGCATAATAGCATTTTGTGCACACGCGTGCAAGCTCACTTCATACATCCTATACATATATAGATGTATATACAGTGTGTGTATATATATATATATATATATATATATATAGTAAGGGATCGTATCCTCTCAGGGGGTCTACATCACACAATATCTTCATAACACGGAGATTTTCAGGTCCAATTCAGTTTTATTGGCACCAGCACACCAAAACAAATCATAAAAACAACACCTGCCCGGCTGGGCTCTGACTAAACATAGTTCAGCTAACTCACCTAAATACATACGCTGTTCACACACAGCTTTTAAGTGCGGCTTCCTCAGCCGATCAGTCCAGCAGCCTAGTAGCTGTGACTCCAACCGTATCCTTTGGGGGGAGATAGTCCAATAGTCCTCCCAACTATGACCGTGTGACCCTCTTCTCCTAGGGTCACTGGGCCCCCCAAACTTCCAGGCTACACAGAGCCTTGTGGCCCCTCAGCCCTCCTGGCTGAGACCACACACACAGAGCCTCCGCAGGCTCTAACCTCTCAGGCCTCCTCAGCCTTCCTCCTCTCACCAGACTGACACTGAGGGCTGGTTTATCACAGCAGTAATTACACCCAGGTGGCCTCACCTGTGGTGGAATAGGGATGTGGACTGGAATATCCACCCCCTCCAGACCTCTATGAAGCGTGAGGCCCGTCACTGCCTCACTATATATATATATATATATATATATATATATAGTCTCCAAATGGAGAACACCAGGGGCAAGGGTAAAGGTGGTAGAGGTGGGAGACGTGGGCGTGGAACTGGTGTGGTGGGCAGAGGCGGTGCCCGTGGTAGTGTGCGGGGTGACACTGTGCCTGCTGCTGTGGGAGCAATGGAAAGATGCCAATTCAGGAGTCCTGCTTTTCTGCAAAAGCTTGCAGGGCCGCAGGGTACACCTTTGACTGACCCCCAAGAGCAAGAGAAGGTGCTGAAATGGATGGCGGAGAGCGCATCCAGCCATATGTCCACTGCCCCGTCTTCCAGCCAGTCCACTCATGAGAGCCAGGGGAGTGGACCTGTCCATCCTCCACCTCGCCCTCCTTCTCCCCAGCCTGGACCCTCCAGGGTCCAATCCCATGTGAATACTTACTCCCTGGAACTCTATACTGATCCCTTCCTTGATGTGCTAGCGGAGGAGATGCTCTCCCCTGATTTGCAAGAGCTGGTGCAGTCTCAGGGTGATGAGGGTGGAGATTTACCTGTGGCATCTAAGGAGGTGGTGGACGATGACGAGACACAGGTGTCTGGGGGTGAGGTAGTTGGCAGGGAAGTAAGTCAGAGGAGGGACTCTGAAGAAGACCTGGGTGATGATGAGGGGACAGATCCGACTTGGGTGGATCAGGCACACGGAGATAGCGGTTCTGAGTGTGAGGCAACATCAGCACCACAACCGGTTGGGAGAGGCAGTGGGCTGGGCAGAGGGAGAAGCAGGGACCAAGCTACTACTCCCACAAGTGTTCCCAGGGGTCAAGCTCCAGGGCACAAAGCTCGATACTCTGTAGCTTGGGAGTATTTTAGGGATGAAGAGGGCGATCGACGGGGAGTGGTGTGCAACCTGTGCCACACCAAGATTAGCAGGGGAGCCAACAATAAGAACCTGACCACAAGTAGCATGCGCAGGCAAGTGGTTTGCACTCCAGTCAGCTGGTGACGGTGACACTGTTGCTTCAGCCCCTGTGTCACATGCTGTCAGTGACATAATATCCCCCGGCCGGGACGCTCCAGCCTCCAGCCCTGCAAGGACCCCTCCAACTCCATGTCCCCCCCTGCCTCCACTCATGTGTCCCAGCGCAGTGTTCAATTGTCACTACACCAGACCTTTGAGCGCAAGCGCAAGTACACAGCCGCCCACCCCCATGCACAAGCCTTAAACGTGCAGATCAGTAAACTGCTGATCCTGGAGATGTTGCCATATAGGCTTGTGGAAACGGAAGCTTTCCGCAACCTCATGGAGGTGGCAGCCCCCCGTTACTCGGTCCTCAGCCGCCACTATTTTTCCCGCTGTGCCGTCCCCGCCCTACACCGCTACGTGTCGGATAACATCATCCGTGCCATCAGCAACGCGGTTTGTGGGAAGGTCCACCTAACCACAGACACGTGGACAAGTACCGGTGGGCAGGGACACTACATCTCCCTCACGGCACATTGGGTGAACCTGGTGGAGGCTGGGACCGAGTCTGACCATGGGCCTGCTCATGTGCTACCCACACCCAGAATTGCAGGACCAACTTCGGTGTCTGTTTCACCAGCACCTTACGCCTCTTCCTCCACCCCCCCTTCACCTCCCCCTCCTCCTCCTCCAAAATAGTATTAATGGCCACATCGCCAAGTGTCAGTAGCTCAATGCGCAGCAGCACTGCGGTGGGGAAGCATCAGCAGGCCGTGCTGAAACTGCTTAGCTTGGGTGACAAGAGGCACATGGCTCAAGAGCTGTTAGAGGGCATCAGGGGGGAGACCACTGTGTGGCTGGCGCCGCAGAACCTGCAACCAGGCCTAGTTGTTTGTGAAAATGGGCGTAACCTCGTGGCAGCTCTGAAACTTGGTGGACTCACACACGTGCCATGCATGGCCACGTACTAAACCTAGTGGTCCAGCGGTTTCTTAAGACCTACCCCGAGCTTGCTGTGTTGCTCACCAAGGTGCGCCGCATCTGTGTACATTTTAGGAAGTCCACCACAGATGCTGCCACCCTCAGGACAGTGCAACGGCGGTTACAACTCCCTGCTCACCGGCTGCTGTGTGACGTTCCCACACGTTGGAATTCAACGTTGCATAAGATAGCCAGGGTGTACCAGCAGCGCAGGGCAATAGTAGACTGCCAGCTGACATCGTCCCTGAGAGGTGGTAGTCATGCCAGTCAGCTTCCTCAGGTGTATAATGAGGAGTGGACATGGATGGCTGGCATCTGTCAGGTCTTAGGCCCCTTTGAGGAGGCAACACATATGGTTAGCGGCGATGCAGACATCATCAGCGTCACCATCCCGCTGCTGTGTCTCATCCAAAACTACTTAAAGAACTTAAGATCAGAGGCTTTAGGCATGTCACAGGAGAAGGGGGAAGACAGTGTGTTCTTTGACAGCCAGAGCACTCTCAGATCAGTTTTGCAGCGCGAATTGGAGGAGGAGTTAGAGGAGGAGGAGACTCTAGGCCACACTGCAGGGGGTGATTCGATCATAGCAGTTCAGTGGGTAGGAGGAGGAGGAATTGGAGGTGGAGGTAGAGGAGGAGGAGATGGATAGTCAGTCGATTGAGGAGAGGGAAATGTTGCGCTGTGGGACTGTACCTCACATGGCTGACTTTATGTTAGGCTACCTTTGTCGCGATCCTCGCGTGAAGACCATTCTGGCCACCAATGATTACTGGGTGTACACCCTCCTAGACCCATGGTGTAAGGACAATTTCTCCACTCTAATTCCTGTGGAGGAAAGGACTACAAGGGTCAATTCATACCACAAGGCCCTGGTGCAGAAAATGCTACAAGCATTTCCATCTGACACTGCTAGCGACAGGGGACGGACTGCAGTGGGCCAAGTAATAGGGGAGAGGAGGGGAAAAGGCAGCATGTTCAGCAAAGGCAGGGGTACACTGGGTCAGGATTTTGCAAAGTTTTTGTCACCCCAGCCACACTGTACCACCTGTCCTCGGGTTAGGCAGAGTAGGGCGGAATTGTACCGCAAGATGGTGAGGTAGTATGTCGCAGACCAGACCAGCATCCTGAGCGATCATTCCACGCCATACAATTATTGGCCATCCAAGCCGGACAAATGGCCTGAACTTTCGCTGTACGCCTTGGAGGTGCTGGCCTGCTCTGCCACTAGCGTACTGTTGGAAAGGGTTTTTAGTGCTGCTGGGGGGATAATCACCGACAAACGCACCCGCATGTCAGCTGACAGCGCCGACAGGCTGACGTTCATCAAGATGAACAAGTTGTGGATATCCCCCCACTTCTCTTCCCCACCGCAGGATAGCAGCTGAAGTCCCGAAAAGCCCTTGTATCCTCCTCCTCTTCCTCCTCCTCCATCACAGTTGCTGACGCAACAATTTTTACGGAGGGCCAACAGGCTCTTTACACACAATGTTTACGGAAGGCCAACAGGCTCTCTACACACAATCTTTACAGAAGGTCATCAGGCTCTCTACACGCAATCTTTACGGAAGGCCAACATGCTCTCTACACACAATCTTTACGGCGGGGCACAAAAAGCTCTCTACACACAATCTTTACGGCGGGGCACAAAAGGCCTGTTGCTTGCCTACTATCTCTCTCCAGAAACTTCATCTTGAGGCCATTTTAGTGGCTGTTGAAAATTGAAGTTTTCCTCTGGTTCGCCTACTGTCTCTCTTTAAAAATTTCTGCCTGAGGTCCAAGTACTACTGGCTTTTGAAAATTTAACTCCTCCTCCGCTGCGCCTACTGTCTCTCCAAAAAACCTTCTTTCTGAGGCCCAGCTACTGTGGTACTGGACTGATCCAGGTGCAGGTGACCAGACCTCAGCATGTCAGCTCTGATCACTGACTATTACCTTCTATTAGATTGTCATCACCCAGCTTTCTTAGAGTCCTGATCAACAAGTTGTCATTCAGAAATCTCAGAAAGTTGGGTGACAGCTTCTCTATGCTTGCAAGTGGTAATGGTTTCAGTGTCTTGAATTCACACCCCTGGGAAAGCTGGGTCTTCCTGGAATGAATAGATATTTGTCATTCTGAACCTGTGAAAGTTGGGTTATACATATATTGTCATTCTTGTAAATCAAGTTGTCACTCTGCTTTCACAAGTATCTGAATGGCAAATATGCAGCCAGATTTAAAATGGTGAAACCCCACCCAGCTTTCCTAGAGTTCTGAATGATAGATCATTGCCCTGGTTTGGTAATGGTGTATGTATGTGTGTGTGACACTTGGTGTCAGGGTCAGTCCTGCAGCAGTGGGGATTAGGGGGACGAATGATATGTATTGCACAGTCCCTGCCCAGTGCCTCCCCCTGCACATGTGACCATGCCATCACTGAAGGTCCTGTCGCTCCTTGCACTGTCTCTTCCTGCTCCATGCATGCTGCCCCTGGTGTTCCCTATCCATTTCCATGGTGTTTTCATCACTTTCTGAGGTTTTCAGGTGTTTAGGCAACCTTTCCTGTGAAGAACTTTGGTCCCCTGCAAAAATGCTCGGATCTTCCATTGACTTCAATAGGGTTTGTTATTCGGAATGAACACCCGAAGTTCCGGAAATGTTCGACTACAGTACCGAGCACACGAGCATTTTAGTACTCGCTCATACCTAGTAGAAAGCAAATGTCTCTCTTTACTAGAGTGCAGAATAGCAGTTGTAGTACATACAACAGTAGCAAAGCACAGTGCCAACAATTCACAGTTCAAATCTCCCTGATGTATGGATTTGAGCAAAGATGGGAATGTTGCAATCTTTTCTCTCTATCCTCCCCAAGTCTCCCTCTGCAGAATCTATGGTTGACAATATTATTCTAACAATTCTGGCCATAATTGTCAACTTAGAGATTCATGGTTAAAATATCACTGGCCAGGTGGTAGCCAAGTGTGAAGGGTGTCTAAGCAATGCCCCTATCACTGCAGTAAAGTCAGCTTTGATCAGCAAATATCTTACTGTCTGGCTCCAATGCTTAACCATGCATATTGCAGACCTTATTGGCTCTTTGCTTTAACTCTCTCTTTCTTGAGTACCGTAGAAATGGTGAGGTCTAATCACAGAGAGTGATTATCTGGAACTTTGCTCCAGTCTTGTGAGGAATGGAGCACATAGTACAGCTCTCCCTTCCTTCTCTAAATCACTGCTAACTATACTGAGCTAGGGATGGATTAACACCCAACCTCCTGTAGGGACCATGTCTATTACTTCCATACAAATAGGTAACAATAAATAACAAATAAACTTTGCAAGTACCCTAGTCTAGGGTAAAATAAGATTATTATGTAACATTCTACCGCATGTATACATTTAAAACACTGTAATATGCTATATATGATATGACAGACAATTTGCCCTATTTCACTGTGAGACAATGGCATGGTACTGAAGTAATGTGTGCACCACTGTGGGTTAAATTCCTCTATTCATGCCAAGTATACAATGTACGGTAATGTGATACAGTCCAGTGGTAGACTGTGACCTAAGTATAATGCTCATTTGAACTTTCAGACAGGATGTGGGGATATAGGATACTACATATGTGTATGTATAAAAGATGTTAAACTCCACTGTATTTGTTGAGAGACTGCATTGTAAATGGCTTTCAAACAAAGGATTAAATACCATGCAGGCCACAACACTGGACCGAGTCAAGGGTCAAAGTAGGGGTTACGTCTAGAAGTTCCCCATGCTATGGAAAGCAGGCAAGGAGAGAACACCACAGCTGCTGGTATAGAATGGACAGGGACAGACAAACATAAAAGCTTCCTAGCCCTGGCACCCAAGGAAACTTGTGATAGGGCATGTCAGGAGGAATGGACCAACCACAGAAACACCTGTCGTATTTGACTGCTAAGTAAGGACAGTCATCAAATGCAAAAGCAATGGCTGAGAGTGGCACTGTTGAGTGATATGAGTTTGAATGTACACCACTTGAAGAGGATTTGCAGCCTAGAAAAATCAGCATAGCTATCTTTATCATGGCCACTAGAGGGAAACTCAAGGGTAGAGTTGTTGATGCACATCAAGTTTGGTGCAATACTCGAGGACCACCAATAAAGACTTTGAGATTGAACTAGTTGCTACTAAGATATTTTTCAACTACCAAGCCTGTTGCCTTTAATAAAACGTTTCTAACCACCAAGCCAGTTATATCAGTACTAGAGATGAGCGAGCATGCTCGGCCGAACATGCTCGAGTGCCATTTTCGCGTATTTGCGTACGCATTTTAAAATTGGTACGCTAATACATACACATATTTTAATCTGTACACTAATGCGTACGCATTTTAACAATTTGTTGACAATTTGTACGTTATGCGTACGCATTTGTGTACAGATTAAAATATGCGTATGTATTAGCGTACCAATTTTAAAATGCGCACGCAAAATACGCGAAAATGGCACTCGAGCATGCTCGCTCATCTCTAATCAGTACGCGTCCTCAATGAGGCTCACAATCTAAGTTCATTTTCAAAAAACACATACAGTAAGGTGGATTTCATTCTAAGTTACTAATAATGAGCAAAGTATTGTAAAATTCTATTTGGCTGCTTTGCCGAATTTTACAAAAAAAAATTTGCTCCGTGATGAATTACTTTGTCACAAAGTGCATTTCTTTGTAAGTAGAGGGTGCTGCCCCCTATCATTGTACCTTCATATGCTGTGTTCTTCATAATCTATTTGATTGCGAAGAGCCGCTGCCACAGTCTTTATTGTAGATCCAGAGCGAAACATCAAGCGGCCCATGATGATATCATCACATTGGCCGGCGTGGTGATGTCATACGTCACTGTGCACGGAATTTCGCTTGAGATCTCCAATCAAAATGGCAGCTGGCTCTTTGCACTCAAATGGATGAGGTAAGTGTAATTTTTTTTATTCTTTACCACCATTCATCGAGGACAAGGACATTCAGCTGTGCAGCAATTTTAATTTTCCCTGAAATTCAGATCAAATTCCACTTCATCAGGTTCAATTCGCTCAACACTACAAGTAACCTAACAGTATGTTTTCAGAGTTGAAAAAGCTATATTTGGAGAAGACTGACACAAACAAGGGGAACACTTATAAGCTCCAAGTGCTGCCTTTGGTTGCAATTTACCCAAAGTTTTGAGCTCTGCATGTCAACATTGCTAACTCATATGCCAAAATGCTCAGCTCAACTTTTGTGGTGCATTTTCAGTTTTACTGCTCGTTCACTTCTTTCCAGGTCTTTAAAAAAAAATAAAAAATTTGCACTATATTCCACAGCGCTTTACAAACTGTCGCCTCATGCTGTTTCCAATCCAACCCATATAATGTCCCCCCATACTGGTCATACTTACTGTACCCCACTCCCCGGCATCCGCATCGCTTCTGATTTGCTCAGCTCCTCCTACTCTATAACATGCTGCTGGTAGATTATTTTGAATTCTCTGACAGGTGCCCTATAATTTACAAAATAATGGGGGCAACTGCAAACTATAGCTTTTGTGCATTCAAACTCTAGAGAAAAAGCCACTGTTAAAGAAGTTAGACATACTGTACGTGTCCAAATGCTAACAAAACGCGCTATTTCGCACCTTTAAGAATAGCTGAAAACTAAAAGCATAACATATCTTGAGAGAGGTTTATTTTTTTTATTTAGTTTTTACAATGTTTAGATGTCCCCCTGATGTTTCGCTCCTATGTTATCCAAGATTTATGTAATTTAGAATGAACATACTTTGTGTGTTTTAGCCTGAAATATGAAATTCTGTCTGTTTTTTTTTATGAATTTGGATTTTTTTATCAGGTTTATCAATTTACATTAGTATATATTCCATGCTAGAGATGAGCGAATCTTCCAAGATTCGCTTCAGCAAATATTCGCCAAATTTTTAAAAAGATTCGCCTCGGATAAGATTCAATTCGGTTCAAGTTGCCTTAAAAAAATTTGTGTTCTGCAAACATTACCGCAAATACGTATGCATGAGTGTACAAAGTGCGTACGAAGCATTAGTTTATTATTGTCTGGGCCCACAAAAATAACAAAAATACAGTAAAAGTACTCTACTTAAGTGAATACCTATGCATTAACGTACAAATTATTAGATGCGTAGCATTAGCGTACAAATTATATTATGCATACGTAGCGTTAGCGTACAAAGATTTAAGAAGAATCTTCCGAAACGAATCTGAAAAGATTCGGATTCGCTTCGGTGTAGAAAAAAATGAAGATTCATATTGAATCTACGAAGCGGCGAAAAGATTTGCTCATCTCTACTACACGCAAAAGAATATATAATTTTCAACATCAGGCAAACAATTCATAAATAATAATATGTTATATTATTTGTCATGTGTTACTATAATCTCCCAGACGATTCCCAACTTCTTAAGATTTACTCTTAGGGTGGTACCACACATAGATTTGCCATGCCATTTTATTTGCCCTTAACTTTATGTTTTTGTGTCATTTTTTGTCAAATAATATGATTGAGCACCTGTTGTTTTTAATGATATTTTTTATATGCCTTGCAATATCAGATAAATATGTTAGTAACTTCATGCAATCGCCATCAAAATTCTCAACACACATTACCACTTGTGTTTTGTTCAAGAATATAGCAAGAATACCAATAGATGTACAGTGTATGGGATACAAACACCAGAAAATGAGGGGCGAAACCCTACACCTAAAAGATGCTGCAGTGAAAAAAAAATCTCATTGAGGCAAAACGCAGACCTTGTGTCAAAATATACTACTACAAAAAATAGATGTTTATGCTATGTTAAATAATCCCCTAAACTTTAATTTAATATTTGGAGTTGGCTGTAGCAAAGTAGCAAAAGAAATGGAAAAAAAAATCCAAAGAATCAAACAATGAAGGGGCATGGGACCCTAAACTTTTTGCTTTAGCAATAGAGGTCAGGAGGATTACATGACACAGGGGTGTATCTACGCCTGTGCAGCCGGGGGGGCCCGTGGGAGGTTCGGCAGCAGGGAGAGATGAGCACTTCCATTGTGGAAGCACTCATCTCCATATTCCTCTGTATCGCCGTCCACAGGACGGTGATACAGATGATTGCTGTGGCGGGGCAAGGGAGAGGCGTTTCCCTTACCTGTTCCTCTGATAGGCACTAGGAACTAGGCACTAGGCCTATCAGAGGCCTGCTCAGTCGGCGCTATGACGTCATGAGCCGAACAGCGTGGGACACAGGCCGGAAGAGGCCTGCATCGCATCGCTGACAGGAGGTAAGTATATGTGTTTTTTTTTTTTTTATTAACACTACGCTGTTGCCCAGTATGGAGGCATCTACTAGGGGGCATTATAATGGCACACATGGGGGGCAAAGGCGCACTATGGAGGCATCCATTAGGGGGCATTTTACTGGCACACATGGGGGAAGGGAGCACTATGGGGGATTATACTGGCACACATGGGGGAAAGGAGCACTATAGAGGCATCTACTAGGGGCATTATACTGGAACACATGGGGAGAAGAACACTATGGGGGCATCTACAAAGGGGCATTTTATACTGGCACAGATGGGGGGAGCACTATGTCGGCATCTACTCAGGGAGCTCCAGCCCCACACGTGTCAGACACTATGATGAGGAGGAAGGGGGGTTACTTGCCTGTCCCAGCAGTTCCCGACCTGTCCCAACTTCGGACCTGACCAGCGATGAGGAGTAGGATGGCGCGCACAAGGGTAAGTTTCCCTACAGCGCCCACTGCTGAAGGGAGGGGAAAGTGCAAGGTGACGGATCTGTCATGAACTCCATTGAAAGTCAATGGAGGACAGATCTGTTTACCATTGTGTCACACCGAACAGATCCGTCCCCATTGACTTGCATTGAGGGTCATTCCGGATCCGTCTTGGTGCGGATGCCCAGACCGGAGAGCAAACCGCAGCATGTTGTGGTTTGCTCTCCGGTCTGGAGACTGAAGAGAACTGAACGGAATGCATTTAGGAGCATTCCGTTCTCTTTAGTTCAGTTTTGTCCCCATTGACAATGAATGGGTACAAAACTGAAGCGTTTTTTTGAATGAAAAATGAAAACGCCAGTGTGAAATTAGCCTTAGGGAAGAACATGAAGTCTGACGAAGAAGAGGGACCCCTTCAAAATATGTTACATATTCTTGTAAGCTTTTGTAATGATATATGACTGTTTCCTTATCATCTGAACAGCATCGCTGTAATCTCATGATTTTTCTTCAGCTCATTCTACTATATCACGGGGATCTTGTTTGGATTATCAACGGGAAGGGTGCAGCAGTTCCATGTTACTCCATTCACACTACCTCCTGATGACCATACCCAAGCTGTTTGACAACATGCTTGAATTCCCTGCCATCTGGTAAGCAGCTTTCATCTGTCTGGGTTGTGCTTTTTTGTCTATGGTTTTATGCTATCGAGTTCCTTGTGGTCTTTTTTATTTCTGAAAATGGTCACACAATTTCTGCACACAGCATTGGGTAATACGTTGGCACTATATAAGTAATAGGAAAAGAAAATTAAACAGAAAGTATGCTGTAGATTAATTACTTTAATGCTATTTCCACATATTTTCTATTTTAGGTACCTTGTATAATGATACATGATGATACTTGAAGGCAGGAATGTGAAATTAATAGCCCTTCAGCTGTTGCAAAACTACAAGCCCCAGCATGCCCTTTTAGCTGTAGGCTGTCTGGGTGTGGTGGACGTTGTAGTTTTTCAACAGCTGGAAGGCTACGAGTTTGACATCCCTGCTTTGAGGAGTTTGTCAGGATAAGAGAAACATGGCTGGTTGTGTATGGTATTACAGCTCAACTGCATTCATTTCAATGGAGCTGAGCTGCAGTTCCAGACATAGTCTATGGACAGGCATGGCTCTGTATCTGGAGGAAAGCGGCCATGTTTTTGTAATCCTGACAATTCCTTTACAGAAATTCAGTTGTGCATTGCAAAATGTTTTATATTTCCTTAACTCTCCACTGTATGTGTGAAGTAGTAGAAGGTTCACAAGTGAATTCCCATGTGTCAGCCTCAAAATCCTGGAAAGCTTCACACATATGGTTCAGGCAGCACATTTCCACTATGATCAGGTGAGAAAAGCCATAGGAAGCTTCTATTAGTTTTAGACTTACTAAATATTGTTTACTTCATGTCATGAAAAACAGATAATTTTTTTTATATCTGATGGCACAGAGGTATCGCGTCTTTCATGCTCTTATATCTGAAATTTCCACATAGAACATCATGTTGTGAGATGCAACTTACAGAAAACATGAATTGATCTCAAGCAGGGGCATTGCACAAAAAGAGAGATTCTTATTATTCTTATATTTTTATTTTTGTGTAAATACATATGCATTCCTGTATGTGTACATTTACTGGACGTAGATTATCGTAATCACTCAGCAATTTCTTACAAATCATTGAATCTTTTGCATATGATTTTCTGCACTTCTTTTTTTCCATAAATGTTCATAATGTACTTACATGTTTAGCTATTATTGGTGAATTAAGGGAAAGAGGTGTTGCTTTTGCAGTGTACCAGGCCGCAGGGGCATGTATGCGAGTGTAATAGGGTTGTATAGTGATGATGGTGCCAGTGGATAGATTACTCACAGTTTGGTGATTACTGCTCCCTGGGCCGGCGTGCAGGTGTGTGGAAGGGGGACACCAATCCCTTCAGGGAACTCTCTGGTTATCAGAGGCTCTGCAGGGTGGTAAGGTGAGGTGCCCTTGGTGGTATTGTATTAGGATGTCGGTCGGCAGGGTCCCTGATGATTTTCGTGACACGAGCACCTTGCGATGCAAAAAAAGATGATGGAAGAAAGAGGAGGCAGTTCTTATCCAAAACAATTGAACTTTACTTTTGCCTTGGAGTAAGTCCTTCTTAAAGTGCAGTTTACAGTTGCTTCACTTGGCAATCAATATCAGTAAGGATGCTGCAAGAATTCCCTCTTTAGTCTGGTTGTTCAGTAGTGATCTCAATATATGTATTTCTCTTCTTGTAAGCAAATAAAGCAATACCCTTAGTTTCTGGTTCCTTCCCACCTTAACTAGTTCTGGCTCTGGATATTATTCAGTAAATAATTCTATTTCAATTCAGCAACCCACAAGGCGGTATCCCTGGATGGCCGGCATCACATCATCTGCTCCATTGCTTCTGGGAGCATTAAGTTAGATAATTCCACAATTCCCGGGGGACAAATGTGGGTAAAAATACAACTTGACGTCTGGAGTTGTAAGGATTGTGTTTAGGCGCCGGAGGCTACTCCTATGACACATGGGCTGGCAAAATCCACTAAACCATGTATAGGCATTTACCTTAAGCAGGCTTGCATTATCCAGTTTGGCTCAGGTACTAGGTGCTTAGACTTGGTAAAGGCCAAAAGATACCTGACTTGGCCAGAGCCAGGCTAACATGGCAGCTTCAGGGTGGTGAGGCATAATAATAATAATAATAATAATAATAATAATAATCTTGTTCTCTCCTCTCTCTTCTGCACTAGCTTGAACAAACTTGCTCTCTGGACTGCACTGAACTAACTGGTTCTAACCTGTTGCTTACATATTTATATGTAAGGCAACAGCACCACCTACTGGTATAAAAATAAATAGCAGCTACTCAGCCTAAATAGGTTCTTGCAGCACGTGGTTATAAATCTCTTAATAATATAAAAATGAATTTCTGTCTGTCTGTCTGTCTGTTCTCTATGCGCGACCAAACTACTGGACCGATTTTCACCAAATTCGGCACACAGGTACATCAGGTGTCCGGGAAGGTTTTAGACCAGGTCTCATCTCTCTAGGACGTACCGTTCCCGAGATATTCCCAAAATATGATCTCCATTAGCCAACATTACAACTGGGAGCTTTGGTTTTAAACTCCAACTGCCATTCTCTGCAAAGCCACACAGGGAGGGCAGGTTTCCATAACAACCAGGTAATTATCAGCAGCTGAGGATCTCATCCATTTCTATTTACTGACACTGTTAAAGGTATTCCGGTTACCATAAATATAACTTATGTTTTTTTCTATTACTACAGTTCAGTAGTAATAAAAGATGTTTTCCTCCACTGCTGCCTATTGCGTGGGCTCATAAATAAGCATGGTATTGACCTTTAATTCAGGCCACCCTAAAAGAAGTACTTAAAACCCCCGCCCCAGGTCTCACTAAGCCACACCCCCAACTCTGTCAGGCCACACCCCCTTTCACTCCGCAGCCAACGGGAATTGAAAAAATGAAGGTAAAAATAAACTTCTGTTTGCTGCAGGGGTGGGAGGGTGAATTTCTCTCTGCAACGACACACAAAAATTTTAGATGAAATAGACTAATTATAGACTACAACCGTTCGAAGCCTTTTGCTAAGCCACGCCCATCTCTGTCAGGCCACGCCCCCTCTCACTCCGCAGCCATTCTGCAACGACACACAGAAACATTAAATGAAATAGATTAAATCACCTGTGCGAAGCGCTTTGTTAAGCCATGCCCCCAACTGTGTCAGGTCAAGCCCCCTCCTACTCCGCAGCCAACAGGGATTGAAAAAATTAAGGGAAAAATAAACTTCTGTCAGCTGCAGGGGTGGGAGGGTGAATTTCTCTCTGCAATGACACACAAAATTTTAGATGAAATAGACTAATTTCAGACTACAACCGTTCGAAGCATCTTGATAATCCACACCCCCAACTCTGCCAGGCCATGCCCCCTCCCACTCCGTAGGCAACGGGGATTGAAAAAAATCAGCTGCAGGGGTGGGAGGGTGAAATTGACTAATTTTAGACTACGACCATTCAGTACTAATAAAAGATGTTTTTTTCCACTGCTACCCATTGCGGGTCCCCATAAATTACCATGTCATCGACCTGTAATTCATGCCACTCTGACCCCCGCCCCAGATCTCGCGAAACCACGCTCCGACTCTGTCAGGCCACGCCCCCTCCCACTCCGCAGCCAACGGGGATTGAAAAAATGAAGGTAAAAATCAACTTCTGTCAGCTGCAGGGGCGGGAGGGAGGTTGGATTTCTTTCTGCAACAACATACAGAAACATTAAATGAAATAGATTAAATATACCCGTGCAAAGCAATGTTTTCTTCCACTGTTACCCATGGCGTGTCCTCATAAATTACCATGGCATCGACCTGTAATTCTGGCCACCATCAAAAGAAGGACTTAAAACCTTGCCCTAGGTCTTTCAATGTCACGCCCCCGACTCAGTCAGGCCATGACCCCTCCCACTCCGCAGCCAATGGAGATTGAACAATTGAAGGTAAAAATCAACATCTGTCAGCTGCAGGGATGGGAGGGAGGATGACTTTCTCTCTGCAACGACACACAGAAACATTAAATGAAATAGATTAAATATACCCGCGCAAAGCAATGTTTTCTTCCACTGCTACCCATTGTGTTTCTTCAAATTACCATGGCATTAACCTATAATTCAGGCCACCCTGAAATGAAGGACTTAACCCCCCCCCCGTGTCCCATTAAACCACACCCCCTCCCACTCCCCAATAGGGATTGAAAAAATGAAGGTAAAAATCACCTCCTGTCAGCTGCATTGACTTTCTCTCTGCAACGACACACAGAAACATTAAATGAAATAGATGAAATATACCCAGGCGAAGCCGGGTCTTTCTGCTAGTAGCATATAAATACAGTTGACATGGCTAGTATACATAAACAGTTTGCGGTGTCCCTTTCCCATACACTAAGTGGGACACTGCACTTTCATGCTAACCTCATTTTTTTCATACTTTAGTTGCTGCTTTGTGCTCAAATAAAATAAAAATCAAGTCTTCCCCCATCAATCTGCACTTCAGTCCTCCTTAAGGTGAATGTGTCAGAAAACATACCATATTCTATACTTTTCAAACTAGTGCCTGGATCTGAATACTTTTGTAACTGCATGTAATAAAAAATTTAATATAGTGAGTTATTCAATAAAATGCATTGGACCAGTGAATGCGGAGATCTACTGACCAATATGCAGTATAGGGCTGGTTTTAGCTTTATTAACTACTAATAAACAATTGTATGTGGTAGGCGTCCCTATTATGAGATATATCGACGACGTGTTCATCCTATGGGGAGGCAATGAGGCAGATTTTCATCGCTTTGTGTCTGAGTTGAATAAAAATGATGTGGGGCTTTATTTCACATCTGAAATAAATGCCAAGCAGATCACATTTCTAGATCTCTCTATCTGTAGGGATGGTGATGGAAAAATTATGACCACCTTACACAGAAAGCCCACTGCAACTAATAATATTCTTAGATGGGATAGTGGTCATCCCACTGCCCTGAAAAAAGGCATCCCGAAAGGACAATATCTGCGGGCCTGCAGAAATTGTTCAGAGTTGGGTGATTTCAAGGTGGTTGCCAAAGATCTGAGAGATCGCTTCCAGAATCGTGGTTATCCGCAAGGGGCCATCAGAGCTGCATATCAGCATGCTATTAGCAGCAATCGTGAGCAACTGCTAAGTCCGAGGGAGAGATTGTCTAGTGACAATGTTTATAGGATTATTGGCAATTTCGATAGATCTCATAAAGAGATCAGGGACATTATTTCTGGATCTTGGAACATCCTTAAAACGGATGCGGATATAGGACCCCTTCTTACTGATTATCCGTCAATTACGTATCGACGTAACCGCAATTTAAGGGACCACCTTGTACATAGCTTGTATGAAGCACCAAAGCCGGAAAAATCATGGCTGAGTAGTAGCTTGATGGGTACCTTTCCCTGTGGCACCTGTTCCTTTTGTAAATACATCGCAAAGGGAAAATACTTTAAAAGTACATCCACAGGAGTCACATATGGGATAAGATCCTTTATCAATTGTAAAACTACGGGGGTGGTTTACCTAGCAACATGTTTGTGCGGGATTCAATATATTGGCAAGACGATACGTGAATTTCGGAGGCGTATAGGAGAACATCTATCAGATATTAGAAATGAAGTGGATACACCTATAGCGAGACATGTATGTGAGCACCATGATGGTAAAGAAGATGCTATCACTTTCCAAGCTATGGAACATGTCAAACGTTCCATACGGGGAGGGGACATTGACCTCTCCCTGTTGAGGAAGGAAGCGCGATGGATATATAGAATGAAAACAGTCAGACCCCAGGGACTGAATGAAACCATTTCGTTTTCCTGCTTTATTTGATAGTTGAATGCATTCTGATTTATTATGAGATGCCACTCATGCATGATTAGTACCCTGTTATTACGGTCAATTGTCAAATGTATCCTCTAAACATCTACACTGGACATATGGATCCAAGTTGTTCCATTTACATTTTCTTCCATACTTTTCCACTTGGATAGGTTATAAAAGGACACCTTCCTGATGGATCCACTATTTATATATATCTATATGTTGATTAGAGATGAGCGAGTAGTGTTCGATCGAGCCGGTATTCGATCGAATACTACGCTATTCGGCATACTCGATTTCAATCGAGTATAAAGGCGATGGCGCACTTAGAATTAGTTTCCCCTCCCACCTTCCCTGGCGCTCTTTTTCCACCAATCAACATGCGGGGGGGTATGACAGGCCCGCGGAGCACGCTGGCAGCGCGAAAACAGCGTCTACATGGATTGGCTGGAAAAACCATGTGACCTCGAATATTAAAAACTCAGCTCTTCCTGCTCGTTCGCATATGCTGCGTGAACTTAGTCAGGGACAGAGGCTGGAGAAGGGACAGATAGGTTTTAGCTGTTGGACAGGCAGGAGCGTGATTAAAAGCCCTTATCAGGGCTACTATAGTGCAGTACAGTGATAGCTTTACTACAATATACAGTCTGCAGAGAACGGTTGCTGTATTCAGGGATAGCTGCTGGAGTAGGGACAGAGAGAGGCATTAGTGGTGTATTAGGTGCTCTGCTACATACAAAACTATATTTGGCACTACTGTTCTGCGTTCTTTTTGGCCGCAAAACCCTGTTATATACCTAGTGTGTATATGCACCATCTGATCTGGCAGTATACGGCTGTGAATTTTATTTTTTTTTTAAATATAGTTTAATTTGGCTCTAGTGTTCTGGGTTCTGTGTGCCTGCAATACCCTTTTTGTATACCAGGTGTAAATACCCACCGTCTGACCTGTTAGTACACGGCTGTGTACCTAGAAATATAAAAAAAAAAAAAGCCTTTTCATTGGCACCTGTACTTTGCGTTCTCTTGCAAAATAATTGTATATACGTAGTCTTCATACACACCGTCTGATCTGTTAGTACACGGCTGTGTACCTAGAAATATAAAAAAAAAAAGCCTTTTCATTGGCACCTGTACTTTGCGTTCTCTTGCAAAATAATTGTATATACGTAGTGTTCATACACACCGTCTGATCTGTTAGTACACGGCTGTGTACCTAGAAATATAAAAAAAAAAAGCCTTTTCATTGGCACCTGTACTTTGCGTTCTCTTGCAAAATAATTGTATATACGTAGTGTTCATACACACCGTCTGATCTGTTAGTACACGGCTGTGTACCTAGAAATATAGAAAAAAAAAAAGCCTTTTCATTGGCACCTGTACTTTGCGTTCTCTTGCAAAATAATTGTATATACGTAGTGTTCATACACACCGTCTGATCTGTTAGTACACGGCTGTGTACCTAGAAATATAAAAAAAAAAGCCTTTTCATTGGCACCTGTACTTTGCGTTCTCTTGCAAAATAATTGTATATACGTAGTGTTCATACACACCGTCTGATCTGTTAGTACACGGCTGTGTACCTAGAAATATAAAAAAAAAAAGCCTTTTCATTGGCACCTGTACTTTGCGTTCTCTTGCAAAATAATTGTATATACGTAGTGTTCATACACACCGTCTGATCTGTTAGTACACGGCTGTGTACCTAGAAATATAGAAAAAAAAAAGCCTTTTCATTGGCACCTGTACTTTGCGTTCTCTTGCAAAATAATTGTATATACGTAGTGTTCATACACACCGTCTGATCTGTTAGTACACGGCTGTGTACCTAGAAATATAAAAAAAAAAAGCCTTTTCATTGGCACCTGTACTTTGCGTTCTCTTGCAAAATAATTGTATATACGTAGTGTTCATACACACCGTCTGATCTGTTAGTACACGGCTGTGTACCTAGAAATATAAAAAAAAAAGCCTTTTCATTGGCACCTGTACTTTGCGTTCTCTTGCAAAATAATTGTATATACGTAGTGTTCATACACACCGTCTGATCTGTTAGTACACGGCTGTGTACCTAGAAATATAAAAAAAAAAAGCCTTTTCATTGGCACCTGTACTTTGCGTTCTCTTGCAAAATAATTGTATATACGTAGTGTTCATACACACCGTCTGATCTGTTAGTACACGGCTGTGTACCTAGAAATATAAAAAAAAAAGCCTTTTCATTGGCACCTGTACTTTGCGTTCTCTTGCAAAATAATTGTATATACGTAGTGTTCATACACACCGTCTGATCTGTTAGTACACGGCTGTGTACCTAGAAATATAAAAAAAAAAAGCCTTTTCATTGGCACCTGTACTTTTGCGTTCTCTTGCAAAATAATTGTATATACGTAGTGTTCATACACACCGTCTGATCTGTTAGTACACGGCTGTGTACCTAGAAATATATTAAAAAAAAAAGCCTTTTCATTGGCACCTGTACTTTGCGTTCTCTTGCAAAATAATTGTATATACGTAGTGTTCATACACACCGTCTGATCTGTTAGTACACGGCTGTGTACCTAGAAATATAAAAAAAAAAGCCTTTTCATTGGCACCTGTACTTTGCGTTCTCTTGCAAAATAATTGTATATACGTAGTGTTCATACACACCGTCTGATCTGTTAGTACACGGCTGTGTACCTAGAAATATAAAAAAAAAAAGCCTTTTCATTGGCACCTGTACTTTGCGTTCTCTTGCAAAATAATTGTATATACGTAGTGTTCATACACACCGTCTGATCTGTTAGTACACGGCTGTGTACCTAGAAATATAAAAAAAAAAAAGCCTTTTCATTGGCACCTGTACTTTGCGTTCTCTTGCAAAATAATTGTATATACGTAGTGTTCATACACACCGTCTGATCTGTTAGTACACGGCTGTGTACCTAGAAATATAGAAAAAAAAAAAGCCTTTTCATTGGCACCTGTACTTTGCGTTCTCTTGCAAAATAATTGTATATACGTAGTGTTCATACACACCGTCTGATCTGTTAGTACACGGCTGTGTACCTAGAAATATAAAAAAAAAAAAGCCTTTTCATTGGCACCTGTACTTTGCGTTCTCTTGCAAAATAATTGTATATACGTAGTGTTCATACACACCGTCTGATCTGTTAGTACACGGCTGTGTACCTAGAAATATATAAAAAAAAAAAGCCTTTTCATTGGCACCTGTACTTTTGCGTTCTCTTGCAAAATAATTGTATATACGTAGTGTTCATACACACCGTCTGATCTGTTAGTACACGGCTGTGTACCTAGAAATATAAAAAAAAAAAGCCTTTTCATTGGCACCTGTACTTTGCGTTCTCTTGCAAAATAATTGTATATACGTAGTGTTCATACACACCGTCTGATCTGTTAGTACACGGCTGTGTACCTAGAAATATAAAAAAAAAAAAGCCCCTTTTCATTGGCACCTGTACTTTGCGTTCTCTTGCAAAATAATTGTATATACGTAGTGTTCATACACACCGTCTGATCTGTTAGTACACGGCTGTGTACCTAGAAATATAAAAAAAAAAAAGCCTTTTCATTGGCACCTGTACTTTGCGTTCTCTTGCAAAATAATTGTCATATACGTAGTGTTCATACACACCGTCTGATCTGTTAGTACACGGCTGTGTACCTAGAAATATAAAAAAAAAAAGCCTTTTCACTGGCACCTGTACTTTGCGTTCTCTTGCAAAATAATTGTATATACGTAGTGTTCATACACACCGTCTGATCTGTTAGTACACGGCT